>JASZXU010000698.1:0-15617 GCA_035521515.1 Phenoliferia sp. Uapishka_3 | reverse complement strand
CGACGGCTCGACAGCAGCGGCAGGTGGCGGACCTGCTGCTTCGAAAGACGAGTAATCGGGCAGTGGGGGTGGCGAGGGAGACAGCGAGCTCATCCCAGAATCTGGTGACCCAACATCCACGTACGGAAGATCTGGCGAGTTGGCACGGTCTCGAACTTGCCGAGGGGCGTTCGAAACGGTTGACGATGAGTCCGAGTCATTATCTCCAGCTTCAGAGTCTTCTGAAGATTCGTCTGGTACTCGTCTTGAGTATGGCTCCTGTCGATCGTCGTTGTCTTCCTCTTCATCTTCTTCGTCCTCGTCCTCGTCCTCGTCGTTGTCCTTCGGAATGGGGGCAGAACTGCCGAATGATGCAGGTGGTTCGGGTGCAGCGGCGTGTTCTAACTTTGCCTTGCGACTTTTCCTTTCTTTGGTGGGACCGGCTTTGATGGCGGCTTTGACGGCAGCCTCCTTGAACCGCTGATGCGTGCTGAGATCGGTAGTGTACTCGCAGGGACGATTGCGTCGATATCGGTGGAAGTATTTGCCTGACGAAGCACCCCCATTATTTAGCGATCAATGAAAGAACGGGGCAAGATAACAGTTGAGAGCACTGACCACAGGCTCCGCACAACGTGTTGTGACCAGATTGTCCCTTGCGACGTCCGACGGCAAGCGCGTCGGGGACCCCACTGAGGAACGATCCGCATGTCAGTTGTCCATACCAGCTGGAGAGATGGTCTTGAGTCACTTACCAATTTGCGCAGTACCACTGTCCGTCGATCATATGCTCGTGAAGCCCGAGTTCCTCCAGAGAAGCCTGAATAACTGGAGGTGGCGCCTTCTTCTTGAGCCTGTTGGCGAAGGGCGAATTCTTTACTGGGCCAGGGTGACTCTTCGTATCTGAAGGCTGAGGTGTTGTAGCCCTCGTTCCAGTTTCGTTCGTAGTCCCCGAGGATGCGGCAGGATCCATCGAGTTTTGAGACGTCGCCGAGTCGCCCTTTCGCAGACGTCGTAGCCGACCTCCACTCCCTGCTCCAACAAGTCCCGACTCAACAAGAACATCCCCCACAGGTGGCGATCCGACTTCATGAGTTTTGGCTGGTTTTGTCGGCGGTGGAGGTTTGTCGCCACCGGGAGGCCTCGCGATTGGATAGGGTTTGCTCATCTCCGGCATAGGGTAAACCATATCACCTCTCGAATCTTGATACGAGTGAAGTGGAACCACGGAAGGCCTAGGAACGAGCGTGCGATGCGTCTTGACTGGATCTCGGTCGGGAAGAGTGACGCCGCGACCTTTTGTTTGACGGCGTTTTCGACGGACCTCACGTTCGCGCTCCTTGTCGTTGCGTTCGACTTCGTCTGGCGATAGTTGAGAGAGAACTGGCTGGAAGTCGCCTACTTCGGAACGGAAGGGCTCAAACAGTGGAGGGAGGAATTCGCGCCGAAGGTCGTCGTCGGGAATGGGGTCGCCAGTAACGTGACCCAAGAGACATAGTGATTTGACGTAGACGTCGACTTGCTCTCTGATAGAATGAGCGACAGCGGTTCTAATAGGTGGTCATGTCAGCATCGAAGGCTGTTGGCGCGTTGGCGGTGGAAAAAAAGGAAGCAAACGCCTACCTGAACTCCCCACCGAGACCGAGGTCTGCTACGAAAACTTCTGCAAAGTCTTCCGGTGAGTTGTAGGGATCGCTGATGTCCCACTCGAATCTGTCAACGAGCTGAAACGAATCGAGAGTGATGTCGAGCTGTGGAATCCCAATTTGCAGAGTAAGCTGTTAAATTCAGCCCCAGGAGAGATCTGTATGAAAGCTCTCACCTTAATGAGAACCCTGAGCTCTTCATCCTTTCCATCATTCATTTCCAGATCTCTCAAAGTGACGGGGGCCTCTTCGGGTTCTGTAACATGGTCACTGTAATCCTCGCGAGCACCCTTCTCGACCTTGCGTCTTTTACGCTCGCTCTCGAACCACTCGCGATTCTCGCGCCGAATTTGAGCCAAGTCGTCTCCAATGTGAGCAGCGTATTCTTCAATGACCTGGGCCTCTTCGATGTGGCGCTTGATTTGAGTGACGATTTCCTTGTAGAATGGGTGGCTAGGGAGTCGCAAGTCTTCGCAGAGGTGAGAAGCGAAGATTTCTGGAGTGACGAGTATTTCTGCGATTTAAATCACATTCAGCTCATGAGGAGAAGGATTTTGAGGATGAAGTCGAACCTCGAAGGTTCCAGGTAAAGGTATCGCGGAGTTTGTAGGCTTCGTGCTCGTATTCGAGTCGCACCGGAATGAGGACTTCGGGTAGCTTTGCGATTTGACGCGCACTTTCTTTTGTGCTGCAAAAGGGATGGATCATTGACTAAAGATACATGGGTCATTCGCGGGACGGAAGCATTGGACGTACAACTTGACTTCTTTCCTATTCGCTCCCCGCTTCCCCCTCTGCATCTCCTTTGTCCTATCGCTTTCCATCCGGATCTTGAGCCTATTTCTACTACTACTCTCTTCGCCTAGCCAATCCTGACTTCTCATGACATCTTCTGCCATTTCCTGAAACTCGCCCTTTCTCGCGCGCTTAACGGCCATGATCTCTTTCTCGTACGCGGTATCTTTCGCCATCCAAGCTTTAACCTTGACCTGATCCTCCTTGGATATAGACGGGAAGGGGACACCTGGCCCAAGTGGGGAGGGTTTGGTGAACATTCCGAGGAGGGGAACGTTAAAAGGTGGGCCCCCATCTGTCGGCGCAGAAAGGGAAGGATTTGGGCTTGAATTTGACGTGGGTAAAGGTACGGGAGTAGGGGTGACAGATGAGTGAGGAGGGAGGCCCGTCGCGCGAAGCAATGCTGCTTGTTGAATGGCGGATGGGAGTGGAGGCGCTGGACCAGTTTGCCCACGCGACGGTAGTGCTCCAGACGTAGGCAAAGCCGATGTGGACGCGGCACCATAGGGAAATTGTAATGTGGCTGAAGTTTGGCGGAGAAGTTGGGCTTGCTGGTAGGCGAGTTGCGTTTGTTGTTGGTAAGCGTGCGCTTGCGCCTGCGTTTCTCGCCCTCCTTGGCCAAGGGGATGACCATTCATATGAGGAGCTCCAGTTTGCGGTGCGCTCCCGAGAGCACTGTGGCCGACGCCTGTTGGTCCTGCGCCGAGCTGGGCACCTTGTGGGCCCGGCCCGACATTGCCTGCGCCTGGGTTGGCGAACATGCCACCTGGAGCTTGAGCTTGGAATTGGTGTGCCGAGGTTCCATTCGGAGGAGGAAAATGCGACATTTGGTCGACTGGAGAAGGATGCGCGGGCTGACCAGTGGGCGGTGCGCACTGTGCCGTGTTTAGTGTGAGAAGCAGGGCGGGTCTGGTTTGGAGCTGCCGATTACGATCCCCGTACCGTATGCCCCACTTTCGTAATTGAAAAAGGGAAATCGAGTGGAAGGTGCCGGGCAGGGGTCAGGCTGCTTAGTCAGAATCGGTGGGCTGAACGTTGGCCGCACGGTGCGCCACTCTGCTGTCGCTCAAACTCGTCTCCAAACTGCCGACACCACGACGAGAGTCCTTCAACTCAATCTGTCTCCCTCCATCCCATCAACTCCCGCCCAAGTCCGGCTCTAGCACGAAGAAAGAGGCGAGCCCGTGGGTTCCCCCTTCACGGCCAGCGCCAAGGACTCCATCTCGCCCAGCCAGTCGCAACTACACCCCGCTCGAATGCCAAATCCTTCAAAACTAGAGCTTCAAAGGCATCCCTCCACCGCACCGAACTTGCACTTTCTTCAACGAGTACCACTCGCTACAAAACTCGCTTCATGGAGCTGTGCGTTCATGTTCAACTCCCCCCTGTCGCGCATCCTGTCAAGATCCTCCCTCGGATCCAATCCTTGGCTTTCATGTTGGACTGCCGCTGAATCTACTCCGTATCTACCTAGCCAATCACCTCAACTTCTATCGGTACGTTTCGCGGTCCACGGTCTCAGCAACTCGGAATACAGCGCGGCGGCTAATAACAATTCGGTCTCTGTGTCTTGACAGCATCCACATGCTCTTCTTCATCGTCACTCCTCTCATCTCTTCCGCCATCTTTTATGCCAGCAATGGCAAAAACCACATCGCCTACATCGATTCTCTCTTCATGGTCGTGTCGGCAATGACAGTCACTGGACTTAATAGCGTCCTCCTCGCCGACCTCACCATTTGGCAGCAGGTCATCCTCTTTGTGCGTTTGGACTTAGGAATGGCCCGCACGTTGGAGAAAGCTTGAATTCTTGGATGCAGATAATGATGACCTTGGGCAGCACAACCAGCGTTTCCCTTATTACCATCTTAATCCGTCGGTTCGTCGCGCCTTCCCTTCTAGACTACCTGTCGAAACTTGTTAGGGTCTGATAATCTTTTGCAGACAATTTTTCCGAAGAAAGTTCGAGTACATGGTCCAAACCAGTCGTAAGTTCCCCTCCCTTTGCAATATCGACGACACAACAGCATGTTGCAGAAGCGTCATCATCTGCGCGTGCCGTTTCCTTACTTGATACCTGCGGTCTGAACGTCTACTCTCCCCCTTTCCAGCGGAAGCACGACACCGAGTGAACGAGGTCTCTGCTGAAGAAGTAATGCTCTCTTCACTCCTCTCGCCATCAGCGCACTCACTCAATATGTCTCGTCCTTCAGGCCGTCGCCAACAAAAACTCTCGCAACCCATTTCACGCCAAAGGTCCCATTATATATCCCACGAAATCCGTCCGTCTCTCCGATTCCGAAAAATCCGTTCGCAAGGAGAAACGAAAGAAGAAGGAAAAACTCCGCGCGGATATGGTTCGCAGGGTGGATGTTCCAGTCCGCGTCAACCAGATGAATGTTGGAGGATGGTTGAGGGATGGAGAAGGAGAGGCAAGTCGGGAAGGGGAAACTATGGAAGCAAAGGGCAAATTAACGGGCGGACCGTTGACTGAGGAGCCAGACGAGTCGGCGTTAGATGATGAGGACGACGAAGAGGACGAGCTAGCGGGACCGACTTTTCCGATTACTCCGCCTCCAGGGGAGGGAAAAGCGTGAGTTGTGGTCGAGTTATTATTAGCAATGAACTCACGTAGGCCCAAAAAAATTCAGCAGTGTTCACATCGATGAGCCTTCAAAACCTGATCGGACGCTGCACGCCAGGAGGAGCACCGAGCTGGGCTCAATGATCGCACGCAACGCTCGTTCGTACAATCCATTCTTCATCTTCTTTAAAAAAAATCATGTCTGATTCTTGGGCCACAGAACGTCGGTCTTCGATGAACCTCGCCCACCCTCCATCGAGAGACCCGGATTTGCTCAATCCAGCGAATGGAAAGAACTTTCCTCGTTCGCGCACCGTAGAGTTTCATGACCCTTCCGAGCTTCGAATCCGGAGAAACCGCACATTCACTGGCGATCCTGGTCCGTCTGTTCCCTGTCGTCTCCCTGCTATTCCGTTTCTCAGCCTTACCCCACAGATTACCCCGGTCGTCAAATGCCCCATTCACATCTACGCGACCACCATCAACGCACGTTCACTCGAACCCCGACTCGGTCGAGCGTCGCAGACATGGCGCTTCACACAGGCTTCGGGGGCTTCCCCAATCCTATCACGGCCATTGCGGGTTTCGTGGGGGACAGACTTGGACCGACACTGGAGAGGCATGTCACGATGCCACGCACAACAACACTGCAGTCGATCCATACGGTTGGAGGGGAAAGGAATGGAGGGAAAGAGGTTTCGTACATTAGCTTCGACGCCGTGGTGGGAAGGAACTCGAAGTTTCATGGGTTGACGACGGCGCAGCAGGAGGAATTAGGAGGAGTCGAATATCGTGTGAGTAGTAGATTTCTTCCCTACTCCATTGTTGTCGTACAGCCAAACTTACTTATCAATCTGATTCGCAGGCCCTCACTGTTCTCTTGCGGATCGTCGCGAGCTACTGGCTGTTTTCTCAGCTACTCGTAGTCCTCATCATCGCTCCTTGGCTCGCCTCCTCCGCTACCTACGCTCCAGTCTTTGCCGATCCGCCATTGAACACAACCTGGTTTACCTTTTTCCAGGTCTGGTCAGCCTGGAGCAACAATGGAATGAGGTGAGTAATGAACTTTCAACCTCATCAGCTCTCACTTTGTGATTCTTTCTGACACTTGTTGGCCCTCTTTAGTCTCGTCGACGCTTCCATGGTTCCATTACGGAACGCCTACCTCCTCATCATTTTCATGTCCCTCCTGATCCTCGGGGGGAACACTGCGTTTCCTGTCTTTCTTCGTTTCTTCATGTTGGTGTCTCACATTCTTCTTTCTAGACTTCACGGCTCATCTGCAATTATTTGCAGCTGGATCGTTTCGTTGCTTGTGCCGAGTCGCTCGAGGGTCAAGGAAACTCTTCAGTTCTTGCTCGATCACCCCAGGCGGTGCTTCATCTATCTCTTTCCTTCACAGTAAGTCAATACAGTCATCTTTCGTTTCACTAATTAATGATTTTGTTCGGCGCACCGCTTGAAGTCAAACTTGGTATTTGGTGAGTACATTCTCACGTCCCGTTTTCAGAAAATGTTGAGACTGACCCTCCCACGTTTTCTTAGCTATTCGTCCTTATTGTCCTCAAGTGAGTACCCTGGCACATTTTTGACGCTTTCGGTACGTAAAGGACGACGTGCTGATCAGCAATTTGTCAGCTCCATCGACTGGGTCTCGTTCCTTGTGCTTGATATCGGCAACCCCGAGATTGAGCAGATTCCAGTGGGAACTGTGAGTTTGGAAAACAAAAAACAATTACCACATGTGATCACTCCATTGACAATTTTGCGTCTGCAGCGCATTATCGATGGTCTCCTGCAAGCCTTTGCCGTGCGCGCCGCTGGCTTTGCTACAGTTAGCCTCGCTAATGTTGCCCCGGCTTTGCAACTTCTTTACGTCGTCATGATGTACATTGTCAGCCCGAATCCCATCAATGCGAGATTTTCCTGCGTTATTAACAGCCTGAATGAAGGCCGTATACCCGATTGCGGTTTCAATTCGAAGTACCAACGTTTACGAAGAGAAGGTGACCTCCTCTCTGGTTACTAGACATTACGGCACTTACTCACTGATCCAATTTTTCTTTTCGTTCGGTAGTCGATGGGAGTATTCGATGAAGACGACAACTCTGAAGAGGTGGAACAAGAATTCGAGCAGAAAAAACGTTCGCCGGGGCAGTATATCGCGTACCAGTCAGTCTCCAGCATACTCATAAGAATAGGTCTCTACGAGAAAGCTAACTTTTGATTTTGTACTAAGCGCTCGCAAGCAGCTCGCATTCGACATGTGGTGGCTTGTCCTCGCACTGTGGCTGAGCAAGTCAAGCTCGACTTGTCCCTTCGGCTCTAGTCGCTAACTGCTCCGCAAAACACACAGTCTGTATCATCGAGCGACACGACATTATCAGCGGTGATAAACCGTGGATCACCAGTACGGGCTACCTTCGATAGTATCAAAGCCGAATGCGTCGCTGAACTGGTTCTTTTCTCTCAAGTCTTCACTATCATGTTCGAAGTTACAAGCTCTTATGGTACTGTTGGTTTGAGTCTGGGGACTCCAACTGTGAGAGATTCCGTTCCGTTCCGCTATGTTCACCCGGACTCAAGAGACAACCAATGCCAGAAAAACACATCTCTCGCTGGCACCCTGAGGATCCTCTCGAAGCTGGTCCTTTGTGCGGTGATGATCCGAGGTGAGCACTCTTTCTCTGTTCAGTTTCTCAGCGGTGTTGACAAGCTGGTATACAGGACGCCACCGCGGTTTACCCATCGCAATTGACCGCGCTGTTCTTCTTCCCTCCGACCTCGTTCGACACAACGATGACACTGCACAATCGTTCATGGAGACGCCATCGGAGTACGGGGCCGAGTCACAAACTCGACGCAACTCTGTAGGGGACGGCAACGGCCTCAATCCCTTGAATCCACTCACGGACGCCCAACGCGTGCGGCAGGCCTCTTCGGGCCATCCACAAGGTGGAGATGGGATTGAGATGGGAAGTATGGAGGAAGTCGAAGGTCAAGGAAAGTCCACAGATGCACAGGAAAGCAACTCGAGCAAAGAGCTTTAATTTTCTTCCACTGGGGTGTACGTATGAAAAGTTTTAGTTTTACCTGCCGATACTCCTTTCTATATACCCATATACATACGCAACCTCAAGTAATTTAGAACACCTGCATTTTCAATCATCCTTCGACACGATGTAAATCTCACGGCAATGTTCTGGACGCTCGATCGAAAGCGCAGCTGGCGGGCGACCGTGCCCCCTCGAGACGTCTTTCGACAGCAGGCTCCTTTTGCATCCTAGACCTGCATGCGAAGAAACCTTCCAATTCTACTCAAGGAAAGCCGACGACAGCTCTCAGTAATGTCTCTCGCTCCTGCCACAACAGAACGCGCCGCCGACCTCTGCGCCGCCTACGATGAGATCCGCCAAGAAGTGGAGCGGGCAGCTGGGGAGCGACCGGGAGGCCGAAAGGCGAGCCTTTCATATACAAGCCACTCATGAAGAGATGCACTAACATTATTTTGAGCAGCCGCGACTGGTGGCCGTGTCGAAGCTGAAGCCCAGCTCCGATATCTTTGCCCTGTACGAGCATGGCGTGCGGGAGTTCGGTGAGAACTACCCTCAAGAGCTGGAGAGTAAGGCGAAAGAGGCAAGTCATGTCGCTGAAGAACGGAGCTGCGATGCCCGGAAACCAACGATCTTCGGCTTGTAAACAGCTTCCAGTCGACATCCAGTGGCGCTTCATCGGCGCTCTGCAGTCCAACAAGTGCAAGATGCTTGCAGGTACATCTTGGTACCCCTTGCTTATAGCTTGAATGCTGACTGCCGTTGATTACCCAGCGATTCCCAATCTTTACGCCATTGAGACCTTGTCCACGGCCAAAGCCGCAACTATGCTTCACAAGGCACTCTCGACTCAATCCCCACTTCGCTCCACCCCTTTGCAAGTTTTCTTACAAATAAACACATCAGGGGAGGATGCAAAATCTGGTCTTCCTTCCATCCTTTCCACCTCCGACGCTCCCGCGACGAGCGAAGTCGCCGTCCTCGCCCTTCACATCCTCTCTGAGTGTCCAACTCTACGATTCAAAGGACTCATGACTATTGGCTCCTACATCGCATCTACTTCGACCGACCCAAATCCAGATTTCGAAGCGCTGGAACAAAACCGCAAGGCTTTGCTCGAGGTGCTGCTTTCTGCGAAGGGGAATCCTGCGATCCCAAATGAGAAGATTGAGGAGATCGAGAGGGATGGGTTGGAAGTGAGTTGCGGTATGAGCGAAGATTACGTTCAGGCCATTAAGCAGGGCTCTACAAACGTTCGCGTTGGGTCCAAAATCTTTGGCGCCCGACCAAAGAGGGAGTGAAACCAAACACAATCAATACATACTTCAGAGAGGAGTGGGGAGGAAGAGACGGCACGGAAATCAATATCCGGAGCTTAGGGACCGGAGATTACGGGCGATTCGCACCCAAATCACGTCGCGTCGCGAACAAGTGAGGGCACATGGTAGACAAGCAAAGTCTGCGAATACTGTCACAACGTAGGCACTAGATACTTCCGCGCAAGCGGCGCTACACTCCGTCTTCTTGAACGTGCATCATCAGACGGCTCCCTTGCTCTCCCTAGTCGCCATTCTGGCGCCTTCGAGACCCCGCCCCACCTGCCGCTACCCTTGGCCGCTTTCTCCTGACCTCGTTCAGATCTCCATCAATCTCGTCGCCTCGCAGCGCACTGATACCTGCGAGACTCTTGCCGAATTGAGAATATGTGCCGCTCTGCACCAAGAAGTGCGCTGGCGGGAGACCCGGCTGGGTCCTAGGACCGGGTTTCCGCTTGCCGAGACCGCCAGAGAGTAGTGAGGCAGTAGGTCCAACGCCGGAAAGAGAACTAAGGAGAGGTCCTCCGTTCGCTGAGGATGGAAGTAGGGAGGCGGCGAGGTTGAAGGGGTCCGAGACGCCATTTATGCCGAGAAGAGACGATGCGACATGGGAGTCGAGGGGCAGGGAGCCAGGGGATAGTGCGAGAGAGTCGTTGGAGTTTGTGGCAAGAAGGGTGGCAGGACGGGTAGACTGGGTGCGATTGGTCCCGCCCCCGCGGAGGCGACGAGTCCCGTGTGCGCGCGACTGAGGGTCGAAGAAGTTGTCTTAATCGCCAAAAATATGTTTAGCATAGGCTCGAGCGACGTAAATTCTTAAGACAAACCAAGGCTAACGCCCTCTCCCTCTTTCTCGTCGGTCAGGCGCCTACGCCGGTCCTCGACGCCCTCGAGAAGTCGCTCGACCACGCCTTTAGTAGCACCTTCGTACTCCTCTTCCACCCTCTCGACCTCTGCTTCATACAGCTTCCTGGCGACAGACACCTGGTGGGCATGAAAGAGGCGGATGGCTAGTAGGCTGTTCTCGCGCTGGTGCGACAGTCGGTGGAGGCCAAAGAGGTAAGGTGTCGGATGCACAAATGGCGCACGAGAATCGGTAAAGGGGAGTGAGGGAGTGAGTTGGTCGACTTCCTCCTCAAACATGTCGATAGGCGGTATAGGCGGTGGTGGCAGGAGGTCGTCGGCGGTGCGGGCAAAAATTCCAGATAGGTCATGAAACACTCTGTAGAGAGGCGATTTGAATGCTATAGTCAGCGTTGCTCCTGGGCAGCCATCGCTCGCGGCGGGCAGGATGCATTCTGTCGTCCCCTCGCTTGCCGATCAACGCTTGAGCGGGGAACGATGGAAGAAGCCTTCGCGACAAAGCTGTCCTTCAAGGATCTGTCTCACCTATCTCTTCTTTCCAAAGTGTCGGCTGATCGTGCAATACAAAGGTTTCGATGAGCGGCGAGGGGAAGGCGTGGGCGAGCGGGACGGGTGAGGATGACATGGGGACGAGAAGCAAGAATCCAGGTCAGTTTCACTATCCATACTGCGCGGAAAAAGAGGTCACTTAGAACGCACCGTGGAGTCTAGAGACGCGGTCGACCATATCACGTCGCCGTTTCTCCTTCTTGGACTCGCTCGGCAGCGCTGCGCCATATTCGTACTCAGGCATGGGCTGCTCGAATGGCGGAGAGTCTCGACGAGGCCAGCTGGGTGGGGCTCCCTTGAGTGACATTGTTGGTTCGGTGGATGGTGCAGAAAGACGGTCATCGGCTTGCATAGCTTCGCTTCGAGCTATGACCATCTTTGAGCTCGGACTCACGGCCTCACGCTGAAGGCCGCGAAGCATCTTCCACACGTGCAATTGAGTGACTAAATCTTGCATGATCAACTGGAAGCTAACGGGCCATTGAAAAGCGAAGTCGATATCAAATAAGAGAGGTGCAGCAAACGTTAAATTTTGCAGTGTAACGAAAGCCATGATCTACTGGGGGGAAGCCAAGTTTTATTGGGAGTAAAGGGTTCGGCGCTCTGCCTAAAGCGAAAGTGAAAGGACAAATAGTAGGGGATACAGAGCTAGGGCTACAGTGGTTTGGTGCTAAACAGATGCTCTATCCACATTTGGAAATGAGTGGCGACATGTCGGTAACGAGAGTTTGCACAAGAGAGAGAGACGAGCCAGCCGTCAAGCTCTATAAGAAAGACCAGGTGACTGAAGAAAGAGGCGCGTTAGTGATAAAGAATCAGAGGCCGATAGGAAAGGAAGGGGTAACGTACTGGCATAAACACCAGCAGACTCGGATCCGAGGGCATTGAAGGCGCCAACTGAGAGATCAAGGGATCCGCTTGAACTGCAGCCCGGACACTGGTCAGCCACCTGAGAAGACGAGAGCGTTAGGATAAGTAGAATAAGAGTGTCCTCATGTAAAAAGCGCTTACGGTGGCCGTGATGGTGTTTCCGTTACCGGTGATTGAGACCTGCTTGCCGCAGTAGGCTCCTCCGTTCCACATAGCGACGTCAATGGCGACAATGTAGGCAGAATCCGAGTTGACGTTGCCGCATGCTCCGGCAGCTCCTCCCTGGTAGAAGTAAGTGGCGGTTCCGGAGTAGCTGCTCGAGCTCGAGCTCGAGGATTGCTTCTGTTGGGTGGTCGCGGCGGCGTAGGTGGTTGTCTCAGGAGCATATGTGGTTGGGGTGTAGGTAGTGGTAGGTGCGTAGGTCGTGGGTGCGACATAAGCAGCTTGGGTCGTCTGTAATCGCGAAGGATGTAAGAAAAAGCCCGAATTGCGAAGGGAAACAAGGACACTAACGGTGGGTGCAACGTAGGTGGTAGTAGGTGTAACAGCCGCGACAGCAACGGCTGTTGCGGAAGTAGCTTCGACGGTAGGGACGATGGACGCAGACGCGACTGATTTCTTGGCCTCGGCGGTTTCAGTCGAGTTGGCGAAGCGCCAGTTGACAATATCTGATGAAAGAAAGACTTATAATTAGCGCTGATATCGTGAAGAAAGTCCGGGGAAACTGGGACCAACCAAGCGAACTTGAGTCTCCGTCGAGCGCCCTCCATGAAGCAACGGAGAGACTGAAGACGGTTGCGGAACCACTGGAGTCGGCAACACGGGAAGTAACGGTCATGTTGTTGATAGGATTTGTGACGACGACGTAGGCTCCACAGAACGATGAGACGGTGCCGGTAGCGTTGTAGAAAGAAGTGGGGAGGCCGACTACCAAGTCCGCATCACTGGAATGAAGTCCACACGCTCCAGCATTTCCGTTTTCTGCAAGATCCAATAAGGAAAGTCAGCTAAGGACTTCTTCTTTAGGCCAGTCCGAGCAATGTACTCACGAAGGTACCACGAAGCGTTGTCGCTTTGGGTAGTGTTTGGAAGAGTGATGGCCATCTGAACAGTAGCGAGCATTGAGTTTACGGGGGCGATTGGGCGAGCAATGGCGACTGAGGCGAGGGCAAGGAGTGAAAGAGACGCAAGCATGGTGAAGAGAAGAGGTCTTGGTGAGGAGGTAGTGAGAGGTGCGTAGGCGGCGAGTATTGAAAGAAGGATAGAAGGCGCGGCTGAGGAAACTTGAAAGAGATGAAGGTTGGTGGATGAAAGCAAGGAGGGCGTCGAAGGTCAAGTTTTTGAGGATCCCACATCCCGCAGGCTTTCCTGGGGTGCGTTCGGCTAAAAAGATCAAAGGCGGAAGCCGACACAACGGGATGAGAGGATGACCCTCAAAAATTGAAGACCCTCAGATCTCGCGCAGTCGGAAGAATGTCTCACCTTCTTCCAGACGCCTGTCGCTTTACCCAAAAAACCAAAAGGGTCTTGACTCTTTTGCAGGATAACTGTCTGCGCTCAAAACCCGGGACAACGTACCCGAATCGACCGGAGAGAAGAAGTGGTGGCGCCTCTGTTGATAATGGGGTCGTTACATACGCGAACCTCCCTCCTGCAGGGGAGAGCCAAGGTAGGTTTCCAGGTGTTTGGTTATCCCAGCAAATCCAAGGGTCCTCCTAGGCCTCATCCCTTACGTAGTGGTTCGGTTTGGGCTCGGATCCATCGCTACGGGTGACTCCGCGAGGAGTCCGAGGAGTCCGACTCGCTAAATTACTGGGGCGCTCGTCGCGCCGCGACCACTGTCTTTCTTCAATTCTTTCTCTCCAGTCGTTCAATCGCAACGGAGGATGGTGTCGTCGCTGTTCAAGGAACCGCAACTATCGACCAAAACTTTGACCGTGGGAACCAACGAATGCAGCGAGGAGGAGACTGACATGCGCTGTCGCCACTAAAAGGCGCACGGTACGTCAGTGTCAGCTTTCCCCGTTGAAGCAGGATGTATGTATTGAATTCCCCGAACCCTAGTTACTGTGGTAATAATGAACGCATGTATTTACATCGATCAGAGTGAGGTCTTTGGAATCCTATAGGCTACAGTGCTCGCTCGAGGAGTGACGTCTCCGGCACCTCGAAACGCGCTTTTTCCTCCTTGGATCGTCGGCCGAACGCAATTTTTCACGACGTTAACTCTGAGATTTTTGAGCAGCGTCCTTCAAGGTTTGGCTCCAAGAGACATCGCCGTCACATGCGTTGGTGGTTTGAGTCGACAGTCAGCGGACGCCGCCAGGACGCCGCTGCACATGGCTCCGCCGCCTTCCTTCTTCCAACTTTGCGCGCCCATCGGAAAGTGCGAGTGTGGACGAAGCGAAAAGGAAGGCGATTTGTGTACCGTACTCTTATTAATATAGCTCCTTGCTTCACACTCTCTCGTCACCTCTCAACTTTGAAGCGGTACTCGCACACGCGACAAGTTTTCGGGAGCGTGCGTGCAAACACATCCGGCGTCGGAAAAGTGTAAGGGACTTGAGAGTATGCGCATCGGATGGCGAACCTCCTATCAGCTTGATGGAGTTGTCTGTATTGGAGTTCGAGCCTGGAAATTCAGAGATGTGTGCTCCGAGAGGCATCAACAATCGGGTCCAACTCCAGAATCTACAATTTGTCGACGAGTTGTTTGATTTCTGCATTCGATCCATTGATGCAAGTCACAGCCAGAACGGAACCCCGCCTTGTGAATCGGAGTGAGCTGCCAATGTTGCTTTGTCACAATTGCTGCCTAAGCAGACCCGCGACGACGCCTGCGACGCCTGCGACGCCCATGCTGCCGGCCGCCCCCTGCGATTGAGCTCACTCTTGCCCTTTCGTACGGTAAGTTCAAGTTAAGCTTATAGAGCAGCACTGACTTCGCATTTTCAAGGTATCAATTGGCAAGTGTGCAGAAACTTGGCTTTGTATCAAGTCCACATTCTTCCTTCATTATCCGGATGCAGAACTTACATGCAGCACCATGATATCATCAATGGCTTCATCAGCGTGCCTAGATAATGCAGTATGGACGCTGGGAGCGTTTAGCTCTCTATGGAATTTATTATGCCTTTTAGACAGCGCGCTCATGCTGCCGTGCGAAGAAAAAAATTCCACTTCCCGGGCATTGTGGTGAAGGCTCCAAAATCTGCGTGCCTGCTCCATGGCCTTTGTAATGACATTTAATATTGAATCTCTTTGTTCAGTTGGTTAGAACCCTTTTCTAAGGTGTAAACTTATTCGGAATGGGCGTGGGCCGGAGCGCTCGCCCGTGCCTGGCGAGAGATCGCCCGCGCCCACGCCCACGCCCACACCGAAATCGAGAAAGTGAGCGGTGAGGAAGGGCCTCCTGGGCCTTCACTTTTTCTCGCTTGCACCGAAATGAAGGGATTTGATGGCAGCGCCCACGCCAAATGGCTGGGGAGGCCCACGCTCGATCGACATTCACAGAAAGTCGTGGCTCAGCGTCAGAAAGTGAAGCCCGAAGTTTCTCGCAATGTCGACTTGACGTTCTTACCTGTTTTACTCTCGTTCTCCTGGTCTCTTCAAGGGTTATGGAAAGGTACAACACTATTTCATTGGATATGCAATCTACACAATCTAATACTACTGAAGGCGCGACTTTTCTCCGCGACAAGGACACCGACAATTCCCATTGGGGTGTCAACGTCCATCGCTACCTCCGCCCTTTCCTCCACTTCCGCAACCGGATCCACCTCCATCTCATCTCCACCTCCCTCAACTCCTTTTTTCACCTTCCGCACCTTAAGGCCCAACGAGATTTTATTCGGCGTTGTCTTGCCGGTTAGACGGCCTTTCGCTCGCAAGTCAGCTTCCTGAGAAGCAATGATGTCGTCAATCGTGTCGTATGCCCGTAAGCCCTTACGTCGAAAAATGTCCT
>JASZXU010000696.1:0-15653 GCA_035521515.1 Phenoliferia sp. Uapishka_3 | reverse complement strand
GGGAAGGTGGCGGCAAGGTTGCGGATGGTGGGGTCAGAGGTGGAGGCACCCTAATTGTCGTAAGAGGTAGGGAAAGGGATAGGAGAGGCGGCGCGAGGAGGGAGGGAGCGTGGGGAAAAAAATCAGTACACGCGAAGGAACAACGTGATAGTCAGGCAGTGGTAACTAACCTCGGTGTCTCCCTTCTTGACCTTACCGGCCTTCTTAGGGAAGACTACGAGACGAGCCTTGTAGGCCTCGAGGCGGTCCTTGTTGAGCTTGAGGCCCTCCTCCGACTTGTTCCTTCGGCGGTGGTCGACGGGGATACCGATGGAGAGAGCCTCCTTGGGGCGGATACCGGCGGCCTTGAGCTCGACCTTGGTGAAACCCTTTCCAGCACGCAACTTGGTGTTGTATCGGACGGTGGGGCAACGAACAGCTGGGCGAAGGAGCTCAGTGGGCCTGTGGGACCAAGTCGAGCAAACCGTCAGCATTTCCCCTCTCTTCGCGCACGAATTTGATCCCTCCTCGTCTCCTCCACACGTCCATCCTCTCTTCCCCCTTCCAATGCGTGACCTCTCCCTCGCTCCAATCCAATTTTATCTCGTTGTCGTCCAACGCCCCCCTCCGAAAACGTCTGGGCCTCACCTGAGTCCCTGCTTGGTGGCCTTCGCGGCACGAGCAGCACGACGGGAGTGCTTCTTGCCGGGTTGGTCGAACCAGGTCTTCACGCGGGACTGCCAATCCTTGCGGAAATGGTTGCGGTGAAGGACTGCGCGCAGAAGAAAGGTCAGCAATTGGTGGATTGGGAGGTGTGGGTCGAATTTGTCGCCGTACTGTTGTTGTGGGCGAATCTGAACGGCGGCAAATCTGGTCAGTTCGAACTCTTCTGTACTCCCGTAGATTACACGCACCCCATGGCGAAAGTCGGGTCTGTTGAGAGTCACGAGGGAGCGGCGACCTGCTACGCCCACCCTGTGCGATAGAGGCTCCAATTGCGAAAAAAATCGAAATCGTGGTCAAGCTCGCGCGGCGCGTTACTCCGGCTGTTCCTTCGCGGGGTTTGGGACGTCCGCTCCATCTGAATCTTGAGTCCTTCTGTTCGAGCTGGGTGTACTGGGAAGGTTAAGTCCAAGGAATAAAGAATATTTCTCATTCATTGCTCATGGTAATTGAGAGGAATTTGTACAGCTGGATTTGTACAGCGCCAGGCAGCGCTGCCATGCCGACGGGCCGTGCTTTTGCTCCAATTGCCATCAGAGCGTCGGACATATTATGTCGTCCTCTTTCTCCCGAGTTGAACAGTTCCCCTTCATCGCATTATCCCAGAAATATTTTCAGAAGGCTTCAGTGGGATATTACGACAGTAAGTAGAGGAAAATGAAAAGAAGTGTTCCGGTGAGGTTCCGCTCCAAGTCGGCTAGACCACGAAATAAACCGCGTGCGCCCACGACGGCATTTCGACTGTGTATCGAAGGAGGCCGTGTTTCCCGCTTGCCAACCCGTCCACACCCGTTAGGTGAGTCTCGTTTCGTGCAGTACGAATGGCGTGGGAGCGTGCAGAAGGGAGAGAATGCGGGCAGGCGGAGAGGGCGGACCGCTGACGAAAAACTCCAATCTGCTCCAACTGCTCTGCTACCAATCATACCCCGACTACGAACGACTTGCACACTTCCTTCCTGTTTCTTACGCCAAATCCGACTCTCTCAAACCCTCTCGAAACTTCCTTCTCCAAACCGACCTGAACTACTCCCAAATCGCCGTAATCACGAACCCACCATCAGCCGACCCTTTCGCCCATCATGAACGCTGATGATCTCGCCGCCGAGCGTCGCAAGCAGAGGACCTTCAAGAAGTTCACTTACCGTGGAGTAGAGGTGCGCGAAGTCCTGGAACCTTGGCTGGCCTCGAGCCGTGCTGATTCTGTTTCCTTTCGCTCCACTCCAATCCAATCTCAACCGCCTACTCGGAACCTATGCCCAATTTTCCCTTTCCACCACTTCAGCTCTCTGCCCTCCTCGACCTTGACACCCCCCAGCTTATGGAGCTCGTCACCGCCCGTGCCCGTCGCAGATTCCAGCGTGGACTCAAGCGCAAGCCTATGGCCCTCATCAAGAAGTTGAGGAAGGCCAAGAAGGAGGCACCCGCTGGAGAGAAGCCCGAGGTCGTCAAGACCCACCTTCGTGACATGATGTGCGCTGAGTTTTTTTGGATTGGATGTGGGTGTGCGGGCGTCGATGTGAGAGTGGAAAGAGTGTCATGAGGTGGGGAGAAGTGTCGGACGAGCGGAGGACTCATATAGGTGGAGATGAAGCTGGACACGGCTGGAGAGTGATCGGGTGGATCGTGGACCCAGTGCACGGCGCGCCAGGCTTGATGGGAAGAGCGAAATGCTGACCGTTTTACCTCCTTCCTTCCCTTCCTCTCCTTCCTCCCCTTTCCCTTCTTTTCTCACAGCATCGTAAGCTTCCGAGCTCCGAGAACAACCGCAAACAACGCTAATCTAGCTTTCACCTAGGTCCCCGAGATGATTGGTTCCGTCATCGGTGTCTACAACGGAAAGGTCTTCAACACCATTGAGATCAAGGCCGAGATGCTCGGTTTCTACCTTGCTGAGTTCTCCGTTCGTCTTTCCTTAGTTAGCAGAAAGATAAGAACGATACTGACCTGTAACCCCACCCCCGATAGATCTCCTACAAGCCCGTTCGTCACGGTCGTCCCGGAATCGGAGCCACCAAGTCTTCGACCTTCGTTGCCATCAAGTAATCTGGGAATCTGGGAGTTGGACAGAATCGGTTGGGAAGGATTAGGGAAAGGAGAGGAGGAACGGAAGGGCTTGCGGGTCTTTGCGTTCAATTTTCTACGTCTTGTGGGCATTTGCAACTCGACAGAAGTACGCCACATCTGGGTCGCGGATGCGGTTATCAGAGGTCCATTTGTTTTGTATTGTGAGCAATCTCGAGCTGGCGGTCTCTGGTTTGGATTCAGTGCGCCAAAGCCTGGCGTACGCGCCTTGCCGCTCGGTCGTCTCTTAGTGCGAAAACGAAGAATCGTACCTGGTATGTGACCCTGTCGCAATGCCGGTCTCAGCCAAACCAACAGCGAAAGCAATCTCGAGTCCTGATATTCCAGTCGCGTTTCTTCGGCCTGCAGCGAGACATCACTTCCGCCGCCTTCGCGACGCATCTCTTGACTCTCAACACTTGCCTTCTCCGCCCAGTCGAAAACATCCTCTAATCTCGAGCAGTTTCACGCACGTATCGGCTACTGCATCCCTTCCATCGCCCATAGTCACTCACGCCCTCGGAGATCTCAACTGAACAAATGTCGCGCGTCCGACCCGCTCGTCTCGAGCTCTTCAAATTCACTCTTTGTCAGTCCTGCATTGCCAATCCTCATCCTCCTCAAAGCTATAAAAGCTGACCGAAAGCCTGTTTTCAGACGTCTTCTTCCCGATCGCGGCGATGCTTCACTTCGGCGACCCGGATTGGTACGACTCCTACGTCGAGCCGCTTAGGGCGCACTATGTACAGCCGGAGAAGGTTCAGGTGAGTGCTTGAAAGCAAGGCAAGGAAGCTGGGAGAGCGTGGTTGCTGATGTTGCGTTATTTTGCTTGTCTCCTCTCCTTGTCGTCTCCGACCTCTTACCGCCACCACCTTCCGTATCACTCGCTGCTTCGCCACAACCCATTCGCCTCATATCTAAACCAATCCATCGTGTCGCTTCTCCCACGCCTCCCCACCCTCCACCGGTTCGACTGTGTCCTTCATCACAACCGTCGGATTCGAACACCAGGTCGAAGCACCGAGTAATAAGACAGAATTGCAAGAAAGGCTGGCAAAGATGAGGGAAGAGCGAATCTCGAAGAGGGCGGAGAAACTGAAATTGGGCGAGGAGTACAAGGCGGCGGAGCTCGCGGGTCGGCAGGCTTGATGAGAGGAGAGGAGTGGGGAGTTGGAGACTGAGGAGGAGAGAGCATGATATGTATCGATATACCCCATTCTTCAGTCTCTCGGAGGTGTCGGAGTGAGCAGGGTTCCTCGGTGGGACGCCGTCTTCTCGTTGAGTGCCCCACTCCTCTGTAGAGGCGCGCCATTCAAAGCTTGTCAAAGCTCGAACAATTTTGACGGACCTACACTGCTCATATCTATGGTTCCGCCGTAGGCCACGTGATTTCGGCTACTTTGGAGTACAACGACGCTGGTTTTGTAGCCTCTGCGACGTAAGCGAAATCGGTCTCCCACATTACGGCTGCGGCTCGAACGCTCTAGTGATTGAAAGTAAGTGGACTCAGAAGTATCAAAACTCCGATTGGCACTGATTTCTTCAATCTGCAGCGCTATGTGGGTTCAGAACGTTCAGACCCAGCTGAGTTGTTGAAGGCGCCGTCGTCCGCGAAGGAAACATGAGAGCAGCCTCGTTTATACGCAAAAGCAATGTCGTATGTGATTAGCACTTCTATACAGAGATATACGACTCCAAAACTAAGCAACAACTCTACAACAAGAACTACAAAAACTAGACCCATATGCTACTCGGAGAACCCTCGCCGATCTGGTCAAACTATCAGACTCGCGCTCGCTCCTTCTTCTCCTTCCTTTCAGCCCTCTTCTTCATCGCCATCTCAAGCTCCTGTAAGGACTCAAAGTAACGAGGATGAAGCTGGGTAGCCGAAATCGGAAGATCCTGAGTCCATTGGGGAGCGCGTGGGGGGGAGGAGAGTGTGTCGAGGTGGTCGGCGGAAAGTGGAGCGAGGAAAGAAGTGTCCACGACGATTTTGGGGCTGCTGGTAGCAGTGGATGAGGGCGAAGAACGCCGAGATGATTGACGGCTCCTTGGAGTCGCGCAGGCAGGTCGACGGTGCGAAGCTGGGGAGTCGACGTCGAAGAAAGCGGAGACGGCGGCGGCGTGGTCGTCAATTTGGGGGCTGAGGATAGCGGTTGATGAGGTAGCCGAACTCTGGGAAGATCGAAGGCGTTTGGAAGTTGCCTTGGCCGGTCGACGGCGGGCAGTTGGGGAGTCGACGCCGAAGAAAGAGGAAACGGCGGTGGCGTCATCACCGACTGTTTGCGAAGCGCGACTAATGTTGACAACCGCAGAGGTGGAAGTTAAAATAAAGTTCCCGAGAGATTGGTCGAGGGCGAAGAAACTGGAGACCGTCGAGACGACGTTGATGATGGTGCCGAAGCCGAACATCTAGAGAATTCGTATGTCAGCATCGCTCCAGTCATTAACGCGAAAGAAAATCATAAACGCACGATAGCTAGGTTTAAGAGTGAGACTGAGGATTCCGGCAAAGCTGTCGTGAAGAGCACGCGAGGTTGCGAGTCGAATGTGACAAGGATGTGATCAGAGCGCGACGATGGCGCGAAGTTCTGAGGACGGTGAAGACTTGGTGAAAGTTTGATTGAGCTCGAGGGTGAAAGTTGTAGCTTTCAGTCCGGGTGGCGAGGGTAAAGAATTGGTGGATGGGGAGAACAAGAGAAGAGAGCGAGCGTGAGAAGATATAGACGCGGACGGGCACTTGGAGCACTGTGACTGGAACCTCAACGGCAGGCTCCAGTCACAAAGATGAGCTCCGGCCGAGTATCTAGGTGTTGAAGGGGCAAACCCGTCGTGTTATACTGGCACCCCCTTTGATTCTAGATGGGTTCGCGTTGCGTCGGGCGTGGTTTGACATAGAGGACGGTGACCGGTGGCGAGGGGCTCGAAGGCGGAAAGCGTCCCTTCGGAAGTGGAACAGGCACGTATTCTTGCGCTTGCACTTACAAGACTACACCATTGTCAAGCTAGCACCTACAACTTCGCGTCGTCGATCGCTGGAAGTTCACGAAGCACTGACTGTTTTCCGCCACTCGCACAATAGGACCTCGCGACGCGCTCCGAACAGCGCCGCCCGATCTGGCTTCAGTTCGAGCCAAGCGCTCCCCGTTGGCTTGAATCCAAACTTGTAATGTAGCTTCATGCTGGCTTCGTTTCCAGCGAAAGCTCCCGACATGATATGGTGAACGTTCAGAACGTCGGCGAACGCGAGCATGAGCTCCAAAGTCGCTGTCATAAGTCCACGCCGAGTGTAGGCTTCGACGACGCAAACTTCCAGACAGATACGTTCAATGAGTGAGAAGCTCCTTTCGAATTCACCGGGTACTTGAGAATGGGAAAACTCACATCCTATCCTCCAATCAATCTCCGGGTCTCCAGCGGCCCGCGCCAGATTCATCTCCATCAACTTTGTCCTCTCCTCTTGAGTGTCGGACGCCACGTATCCCATTTCCCTTCCCACTTGCATTTCTCCAGCATACGAATCACCATCGGCGGTAACCTCCCTAATAACTCGAAACGGGCAGCCGCGAACTTCGCGTGGCCAGTCATCGAGGAATTTCGAAATCTCTTCCTGGTCGACGACAATACTTTGAAGAGCCCACTTATCTGTCGCTGGTACAGGAGCTGAGTTGAGCCAGGGTTGAATATGAGAGGAATTTGTGGCGGCGACCTGGCATAATCATGTTGCAATTGATCAGATCAACGTGCGGTCGTGAGGACAAGCGACGCCTCACCTTGCATGGAACATCGCTCAACCTCGGTGGTGTCAGACGGAAGGACGCGAATTTTGACGTGGATGGGAAGGGGAGGTACGGCTCGTTCGTGGCCGAGTCGAATCGAATTGGAGAGCTGGCGGAGATGGTGGTGCGGAGCGAAGCAGGCTCCACGGTCACGAATGTCATGTTCGTTCAAGCGTGGACTGTTTACCGTATGAATAGGTCTGGAGAGCTGTTCTGCCGCTACTCGAAGTTTAAAGTCGAGTCAACACTGCCGGCCCGGCGTCGCGCTCTTTGAGGTCCGTGCATTCAGATTCATCGGCAACGGTCATCATCATCTGCTCGAAAAGTACTTCAAGCGGCACATACAGCTGGATAAAGCTGAAGAGGACGCACGATGTCGCAAGGCAAATCGGAAGAGGAGGAATTCGAGTCGTCGATGCAAGCCGCCAAGCTCGCTTCGACATTAGAGCTCCTTACCACCATCAATCCCGACGTTTCGGATGAGCTAGCGGCTCTCTCGAGCATCTACGATTCCGCAGAAGGAGCTCCCTCTCTATCCCTTTTCGTTCCCGCGCCCACATCACGATCCGCTTCTCCAAACCGCGAATGGACCCCCACCGGGATCGATCCCCTTCGACTCGTCCTTGCAACAACCGTGTCCGACTCTCACGATTATCCACTTCACCTCCTCATTTCGCTACCACCTGCCTACCCTGCATCCGAACCACCTTTGCTACAACTCCATGATCGCTACATCGGGCCGGAGCTGGTTTCGGACGAGCTGTTCTCAATGTGTGTCCGGACATTCATGCACGAGGACGGCGGAGTTGCGTGGAGAGAGGGAGAGGTATGCTTGTTCGAAGGGGTGGAGTGGGTGCGGGAAAGATGCGCAGAGTGGGTGAAGGAGAAGGAAGAGGAGAGGAGCCGGAAAGAGGTTGTGAGGCTGGGAGTGTCACAATATCGCATTGGAGGGGATGACCGGAAGGAAGAAGAAGAGCAAGAAGAAATCAGGGACGCCAGCTATTATGAAGACAGAGCGATGGCCAAAAAGATTGCACAGGAGGAGGCTGCAAACGCGAGGTCGTTGCGACAGAAGGAGCAAAGACTTGCTTGCCCTCAGATATTTTCCTCTGCCCCAATCCAGGACAGAGGATCTGTAAGTAGCTCTCTTCTATCCACGCTATCGTCCGCTGACACTGCTTTCTGACAGACGTTTGTAGGTCACGCTGCCGCTGTCCACTCGGTGGAAGAGGTGACCGTTCATCATTTGGCCGAACGGGTATTTGAGCTCAGATTAGCTGGCTAGGTACATGTCGTTCTTTCTACGCTCCTCTCGGATAAGAAAATTGGAAGAGCGTCGCACAATATACACGCCTACACCTTCAAGACACCCGACGGGATTCTTCATCACGATTGCGACGACGACGGAGAGACTGCAGCAGGGTCTCGCATGGCGTACTTGCTCTCTTTGATGGTACGCTCGCAGATAATCCCACTTATCGAAGAGAAATGCTGATGATAGTACATCGAAAGGATGTGGACAATGTGGTGGTTGTTGTTAGTCGGTGGTTCGGTGCGTCTTGGATCTGATCAAGTGAGAAAAAGTGGCCTGCTAATACTATTATCGACAGGTGGAGTTCACATTGGGCCGGATAGGTTCAAGCACATCAACGCTGCCGTGCGCGATGCTTTGCTCCTCGGTGGATTCTTGGAGGAAAGTGAGAAGAAGAAGAAGAGTGGGAAGAAGAAATAGGTTCGTCCCAGTTGGGTGATTATGCTTGCTGGACGTGAGACTAATCAACCACCATTCACTTCAGATTCTTTATGGAAGAAAAGTCATGTTTATTGGAACGGAAAGGCAGCGCGCATCGCTTCGAGTTTGTGTCCACTACGAGCTGGCGACCTACGGTGGCGTCGTGCTATCCTCCAAAGCAAGGTAGTGATAGATATAGACATTCAGATTCGACGTTATGGTTGATATCTTTGACAGGCTTGCCTGTCTTTTTTTGGCTTTAGCACCTCAGAAGACGACCGTGCGCATTGGCTGCTGATCTGTGAGGATTGTCTGAAGGGGAACAAGCCCTCATACTTTGTGCTTCATCTGTTAGCCTCAGATCGTAGAAAAATGCTCGAACGGTGGGGATTACATTCGATTTGATCTCATGCCTCGCGCGCGCGGCTCAGTCTATTTTAAATCAAGTAATCGCCGGGCAAGGGTCCAAAGTACGCCATCCTTTCCAGTGTACTTTAGCTTCGCCACTCCGCGATTCCGTTTGCTTCGTGAAATTTTGAGGCGAGAGGTGTTTGGCTGCCGCTTGAAGTGGCGGAAGTTGGGACGCCTCCCTCTCTTCAAGCTTCCTCCACAATGTCGTCGCGGCCAAGGTCTTCCTTCTCATCAGTTCTCCCGCGCTCTCTGCTCAAAGTTCGAGATGACTATAAACGAAAGCAATCTAGAGTTACCAGGTGGCTGGTCAACGCGTGCGAGACGCGCAACCTCTCGCTCGACTCCTCTGCTTCCAGCGCGAGTACCGGCTCCTCGACTAGTCAGAGGGGAGGAAAGCGACAGCCCAAGAAGGGCAAGCAGCCGCCCACAACGTCAAAACCCGCCCGTAAACCTCTGCCCACTCAGCTTAGCGTCGGTCAACTGGTCAAGCTTGCGACCGAGCTCTCGCTGGCACTAGTCGACGAGAAAGTACCTGAAGGTGAGTAAGAGATGCGATCAAGGCAATCAATGAAGCTGGGCTGATCCGGGAGCTCTTTGAACAGATGTGCTGGAGCTACTAAGCGATGTCATTGACGGACGGTCAACAGTCTCGCAACATTTCACCTCGGGCGCAAAAGCACCCAGCATAAATACCGAACAAGAAGCTAATAACATCACTCATCGGTCAGTCCTTCTCTCATTAGAACAGATCGCCTTTTGTTCACTGGATTCTCCTTGCCTATACAGCTTTATGACAGATGCTTTGAAGAAAGTACGGCTACTCCTCAAAAATTGTGGCCTCAAGAAGAAAGACGAATCAGACGCAGATGTGCTCAACTTGAGCTCTCTTGAGCTGGTTCTTCGCAAAAGCTCCGCCCGACCCTCGATTCCAACAGACGGACTCGAGGACGCGGACAAGGCGCTTGCGAGCAATGTGGTGCCCGAGGATTCTTCCGACTGGATTCCCTCCAACCAACGCCATCTCCTCGAAATCAAGGCGGCACCTGCCACTCCATCCCCGGCCGACCAACCTTTGGGGTCTTTTGGTCTAATCGAGGACGTTGGAGTAGACGTTTCCGTCGCGGCGTTCTGTTTCCTCTCGGACGTCGAGCGACTTGTCAACTACGTCGATGAGGCTTGGAAGGCGTGCGCCGAGAACGAAATCTCTCTTGTCACGGCGACAGTTCTCACTTCTCAAGCGGTCGAGCTCGTGAAGACGATGGAAAGCGACCTCAAGCGGGAGTGCGGGTCGGCTCTTGGGAAGGGAATGTACCAAGATGTCGTTCACGCGATGTTGGGCTTCGAGCGATCGAATCTGTCAGACCTCGAGACAATCGGCCTTCTCGAAGAAACGGCCCCACCACATCTCGCCGACTTCCTCAACCTTACGCCGTTTCTCGCGCTACTTAAGTTTGCGGGAGTCCTTCGTAAGTCACGTCCTCAGTCTGGGCAGACAAACACCATCTTATTTCCTGTTCATAGAGCCTGGCCAGGTCCCAGCGCCGGTGAAAGGATACTTCCCCGAGTTCGTTCCATCCAGGCGCAGAGAGCAGATGGATTGGAAGGCGAGGAAGATGGAGGATTTTTTCTTATGTCTAACTACGCTAGGAGAGGTGAGTATTAATTGTCATCATTCGAGTATATCCTCCTCAGTGTAGCGTTGCAGGTTGCTACCATCACCTTGCACTCTGAGGCCGGCGCACTTCCAGACGACGAAGCTCTCTACGCCGACACTCGCATCTACGTCAAAGATCTTCGACACGCGATTCCTGTCCACCTCGTATTCCAATACGCTGTCTGGCTTCGCAGTGTTCACGCCTTCCGTGCCAACCTCGACAAGCCCCTCGAGACGGCTCTCACGACCGCCAATGCCATCTCCCAGTCCGCGAAACTCTGGATCAAAGGACCTCACCCGTACGATCCCATGCTAGGGAGGCTCGATAATGACGTCGAAGACAGGATGGTCAAAGTGCTGGAGTCCACCTATATCCCCGACTCATTCGGCGCTACCACGCTGAGATTGATGTACGGGATCGGGAATGGAAAAGGAGGCGATATCGATATCAAGAAACACCACGACCTTCGTACCAACCCATGGGCAGCTGGACTTATACAGCTCGTATGATTTTTTCCTTCTTACAGAAAATGCGCCAGCGACTGATTCAGTGCCTCAGAAATCTCTTAGTATGACATTACTGCATGGAGTGAACGTGGTGAACGCCACTGGAAATCTGTCAACCACGCTTCAGCTTTATAATGCCCTCCGGCTTTACAACAAAATATCCGCAATCTCTTGGATGGACGACGTGCGTTCAAGCCATTTCTCGATCATCTAATCTTTCAAGACTTATGTCTTTCCCGTTCTTAGCTTCTTGCGCTATGCGCTCCTACGATGTTCGCACACGGAAAGCCACCTGCGAAAGGAGAAATCACCTTGTCCAACTACTACAATATCCAAGGACTCGATCTCAAGAAAGTGAAGCGCGGGCGGCCCTTAGAAGAGGGCTTCAGCAAAACTGGCTCCGGGCTGGGAGTGCTTCCACAGGAATGGGGTGCTTCACTTGTCGCCGACCTCGCCGTGAATCAGCACTGGCATATCAACGACGTACTCTTCGACGAGCTCATTCACGGAAAACCGCATGCTTCGGTTAAGCTGAGCGACGGAGAGCGATCACAATGGAAGCAGGGTAAGGGTCTCAAGGTCGGCAGTAAGTCTTCCATGCTGAACAAGTCGAGAGTTAAGGGTGGTGACTCACAACAGCCTCAGAGAGCGCAGTCGGAGCTGCAGAAGTCTTTGTGGTCCTTGACAAGCTGAAGCATCGCACAGAAGACGATCTTGCGAGAGGGGGTCTGGCACTCGACCTTTTCGCCATTGAACGCGCCGGATACCAAATATTCAGACGCTGGTCAGAGCTGGCAGGCCATATCTTCAAGAGAGCCTACGGTCCAAAGTATCAAGAGCATGAGTCCCAAGTTGGTCGCTTTTCCACGCGCTAAAACCATCGAATTCTCACGCTTATCCTCTCTTCTTTTGTAGAACAGCTTCATGTTCGGCTACCTATTTGCATGCGTCGAAAAGCACTCTGGACCGATGTCGCACGATGACGGCGAACTTGCCTTTGATTTGGCGAAGCAGGCGTTCAGCGAAGTTATGGGGGAGGTCGACCGCGCTTTCGGCGACGGCCAAAGTTTGAGGTTTCCGCGAGCGCAAAGGCGGCTCTGAAACCCCAAAAAATGGTGAATTGTTCAACTTAGTCGTCCCTGGAATCTGAGTTCAATAAAAGTCCGCGAGCCGCGACTCTTTGTTATGAGGATCGAAAGGTCCTCTCGTTGTAAGTCTGTGTGAGCCAAAACTGCTGTAGAATTCCGATGGGTTATGCAGATGATTGTACTAGATCCTCCTTTAGAGGCGTGTGACTAACTATGACTGGTAGTATACAGTAAACGATAACGTTTGATTTTAGAAAAGCGAAGTGTTGAGAAGAGGAGAAGCACAATTGAAAGGGTACGACGTTGAAGGAACCTACTTCTTCCTTCGCATAGGTCGAATGACCCTCTTTCCAGGGCTCTGGCTTTCGTCCCCGCCGCTCCCAAGGTTAAAAAGTCCTCCTCCGGCAGGACTGCCCGGAACGCTTGAACTTGCGCCAAAGATGGCGGGAGCCGCAGGTGCAGGAGCTCCAAAGACTGGGGGTGCTGATCCGGCTCCAGCCCCAAAGGAGAAGCCTCCCGACGACGGAGCCGGTGCCCCAAAGGCGAAAGGACTGACGGGTGCTGGAGAATTCGAAGGATTCTGTCCGAAAGCGAAGCTAGGGGTGGCAGATGGTGCGCCGAATGGAGAGGGAGTGGCCGAGGAAGTGGCTCCGAATGATGGCACGTTGGACGGTGTTGCGCCAAAGGCAGGGGCGGACATAGTTTGCGACATGGGCGGTGCGCCCGAGGAAGATCCAAAGACGTTGCCGAAAGGCTGAGCAGCCGGGGCCGCACTCGAGCCACCGAAAGCCAGATTTGGCGCAGATACGGACTGGCCAAAGATGCTTCCGCCACTGCTCGATCCAAAGGGGTTGCTCGGTTGCGTCGACGCGGCACCGAACATGCTTGCGACAGGTGCAGAGCTGGTCTGAGCCCCAAAGATGGGAGCAGAGCTGGTCTGAGCCCCAAAGAATCCAGATCCACCGTTCGACTGGGGCGCAGGCGAAGATTGTCCCGAGCCGAATCCTCCAAAGTGAGTTGGAGTTGTCGATCCGCCGAAAGGCGACGCGGCGGCGGCGGCTGGTGTGGCACCGAAAGGAGATGGGTTGGCAGGTGCAGTTGAAGAAAGAGCTCCAAAAGTGAAGGAAGACGTTCCGTTCGCAGACGGCGCGGGCGAAGTGGAGCCGTTTGTCGCAGGGAAAGTTCCGCCGAACGAAAACGAGGAGGGAGCAGCCGCCTTAGGTGGACTTGGGGCTTCCTCCTCCATGCCGGTATCCTCGTCAGCCTCCTCGATGAGTGGTGTCTGACCGAACCCGCTGAAGTGGTTGGTAGCTTCCACTGTGGAAGGTTTTGTAATGGAGAATGTGGGCGTGGCGGCGGTCGAAGGAGGCGTTGTGCTAGCCGGCGCGCCAAATGTGAATGGTGAAGGGGCAGGGACAGCCTTCTTCGGTTCTTCTGATACGACTGTTGTTGGTGTTGAGCCGAAGCTGAATGATGGTGCCGAAGAAGCCGCTGCTCCGCCGAACAAAGATGGTGCAGCTGAAGAGGTGGGTGCCTTCTAGTAAAAAAAAAACAGGGTGGTAAGTAAGTGCTTGAGTGCCACTCCTCACGAGAGGCTCACCACTTCTTGTGCTCCAAACATTGACTTTGTGGCACCGCTAGGTTCGCCAAACAGACTGCTAGAGGGAGCGCTCGAGGTATTGCCGAATATACCCTGAGCAGTTGGCGCACTCTTGTCGTCCTTGACAAGTTCGGCAATGGGCTTTCCGAAGGAAGCAAACGGATTGGGCGCAGCAGCGGCGGAAGGTGTCACTACCTCGGATGGCGCAATGACCTCCGTTGGCTTGATTGTCGGTGCGCCAAAGCTGAACGGCGACGGCGCGGCGGGAGTGACGGCCGGTGATGCCGGTGTCGGCGTAACACTGTTCTCCAAAACGCTGTGGAAGAAGCTAGGCTTCGAAGTCCCGGAGCTAGTGCTCGATGAGAGAGGGGTGGGGTTCGGCTTGGAGAAAAAGTCGGAGGCGGCAGTGGGAGTCGCCTTGGGGACAGTCAAGGCGCCAAGGTTGGTCGATACGGGTGCGGAAGGGGCAGAACCGAAGAGGCTTGGTGTTGGTGCCGAAGTTGTCGAATTGATCGCTCCGAAGGAAAACGGACTGGGAGTAGCAGCAGAAGGTGGTGGCGCGCCCATTCGTCCAAATATACTCGAAGATGCGGAGGCTACAGAGGCTGCAGTAACCGTCGCAGGGACTTTCTTCTCCAGTACTGGTGCAAGCACCGGTGCCAAAGGAGCGGCCGGAGTGACCGTTGAGCTAGCCGAGATCGCGTCGAACGAGAAACCAGGGGGAAACATTGGCATTTTGATCTTGTCAAGCTCGTCATCGTCGACTGGTGGGAGATCTTCCTCTCGAGCGGAGAAAACTTTCGATGAGCTGACGTGAGTCCTCGAAGTGTGCGTGCGCCCGGGACGGAGTGAGGAGCTTGTGCTGTGCGTGACTGCTTTCACTGGCTCTGGAGGAGCCACCGCCGGAGCTGTAGTCGGAGGAGAAGGTGGAGGAGGGGAAGCCATACGAGGCGTGGGAGACTTGACGCGGCGAGAAGAGGACGATTTGAGTCGAGAATCCATTTGAGATTCTTCGCGGTCACTCGCGATCTCCGTGACCTCCGAGTCCCGACGAGCTCGACCCTTGCCCTTCGCCTTCGATGGTGTAGGCTTCGCCTTAGCCTTGCTGGAAGCTGCCTTCTCCTTGGCTGGAGTACCTGCCGCCATACTGCGAGTCTTCCGCCTCGGCACATCCCTTCGACGAGCCTCCTCCATCTCCTCGTCTTCCCTCGCGATTGCTCTTTCGTATTCCTCATCTTCCCTGGCCCTTATTTCTCGCTCTTCTTCCTCTCGACGAGCCCTCTCCTTTTCTCGCTCGGCTTGACGGCGCTCTTCGCGAGCTCTGAATACACTGTTGAGCCCAGTCCCTGGACGCTGCGATTGAGAAGAAGTAGGTTCGCGACGCGAGTATGGGTTTGGGATGGGAGTCGGAACAGTCGGAGTGGGAACATTTATCTTTGGCTGCGAAAGAACATCGTTGTCAGCTTTCTGAGAGAAACGGCTGAGCTCAAGGGTGTGGGAGACAAACCTTCTTCCTCCTCGCTTCTCCCAAGGGTGTTCGGCCCATCCCTTCAAGGACTTCCAAGATCCGATCTGCTTCATCCTTTGGCACTGGTAGCGCTTCCCTATGAAGTAAGACCAATGTCAACATTCGATCCTACTCGAGTCAAAAGACACGACGAACTTGGCCCTGTCAGCTGCCCTCTCCATCGCTTCCCTACTCACGAGCCCCTGTACTGGATCCCAAAGTAATTGTCGTTTCCTCGCCCTTTCATTATCATTTGAGCGCCCAGGAGTACTACCAAAGGTGTGAAGCGGACTTGGATGGCGAGCGTAACCCTCAGACAGTGCCGGGCCACCATCCTCCGAATACGAACGTTTCTGACCGTTAGAGCTTTGTGCTTGCAGGCTGAGGTTGAAGCTTGACGAGCCGCGAGGAATGGTGGATGTAAAGGGATACAGTGCGTGTCCGGAGGCGGAAGGTGAGGCGATTCGACCAACAGAGCCTGCCCGCGAGACAACTGAGCCAGCCCGCGAGAAAGTTGAAGGTGACCGGTAGACAAAAGGAGATCGAGATTTGAGACCGTAAGGATTCGAAGGTTGAATTGATGCTGAACGGGGAGCGAACATGGTGGAGGAG
>JASZXU010000695.1:0-15674 GCA_035521515.1 Phenoliferia sp. Uapishka_3 | reverse complement strand
GTGCGGAGAGGCGTCGGAAGCTCTTATTCGTCAAGGATAAGTCGAGGATGAAGATGGGGGAAGGTGCGGGGCAATGAGAAGTCGGTCAAAGGTTGCTGATGGCTACCGAAGATGGGCGGGCAGGTGAAATCGATGTAGTCCGAGTCGAAGTCCTGAGAGTGGCAAGTATTTGTGGAAGGAAAAGGCGAAGTGCTGCAAATGAGTTGCTGAAGTAGAGAAGTCAGGCGCGGAAGTCGAGGAGTTCGGTTTGAGTGGAAGAAAGAAAAGAAGACTTGTCCTCCTGTCCTTGAGGCAACGGGCCTTCCGAGGAAGCCCCCCGTTCCACTTCCGCCAAGTTCCGCACGCGCTGACGGGGGGGTCTGAGTCCCGCAGTCGCTCGGACTTGTACCTCAAATCTGCTAGCGAGGCCTGTCCCGACTCGGCCAGTCTTAAAAACATTCTAATGTTGGTTCGTTCCAGTCGCAAGTAAATCACCGCTGAACGCTCTCAGTTGTTCTGCCTCAAGGAGTCCAGCCTCGCTGTACAGCGTCTGTACAGCATATCGTTTTTCATAGACGAGGAGGAGACGAGAAAATCAGGTAAACACCGAAAGCGCTCGGGGTACGGCACGGAAGCACGGATCAGTGGAGAAAATGATGTAACCACCAGTCCCTCATCCTGCGACGCTGACTACGCGGGGTAGTTTTTCACATCGCGTTTATATGTAAGCCGTTTCTCACCGTCAGGCTTTTCCAATCTTAAGGTTCTTCATGTGATATGTTAATCGGAGTCTTTCCCTTTTTGGGCGCATCGATTTTTGGGCATGTAAGCAGAGAGATTCTGGAGGGAGAGGCTGGAAAAAGCTAGAAAGGCCTGGGAGGACTTGGGAGGACGTCCCGGGTGAGATCCTCGCCAGCGCTTGTCCTATTATTCAGCGGTCTCGCCTTTGATACTGAAGTTTCATAAGTTACAAACCAATCATGCATGATTTTATGAACGTGCTGCAGGCAGCATCTGTACATAAGTCCTTGTGTAGCAGTGAGTAGGACGCGTTTTGGTGCGAAGCTGGTAAAGGCACCAACTCGCCCATTGCCATGCGCTGTGGAGGATCTCCCACATCATCCGACTTTTCCCCGGGGCCGGTTTGCAGTTCATCCAGCAGCCCGACTCAGCCCGACTCACTTGCGAAGTGGTTGCCAAAACTCGAGACATGGCGCCGAAAGAAAGAGAAGGTCAAGGTCGCTGCACAGCCTCAAAAACTTTCAGCTTGCCAGGTGCTTTCAGGCTCCCCACCACGGTCCACCGCCTATAGTGCTTTGGTACATAGACACTTAGATGCTCGGAGGCGGATAATGGTAAGCGGACTGGGTCAATTCACCGCTGGGTGTTTCGATTCATAAGGCGCCCCTGGTTTTTCTCGATAAGTAACAAGTGATGTACAGACCGAATATGAAACTATTACACACGGCTATTGAAGTTCTTCAGATCATGACAGCTTGATTAGCAAAACCGGGTCGAGTTCTTCCTGATCCCAAACGGCAATAAACATAGTCTTGAAGCGTCGCGGCAGGTCGCGACGAGACGATGTCCCAACTGAGAACTCCTCCTCGGCCCATTGTTTTCGGATGAGATATGCATTCGATGCGACGTCCGCACATCCTGCATTGTTGAAACGTCAGCGGGTGCGATAATGAGCCCCACACGCACATTGCCGACCCGCCTTTGGAGCGAAGTCGTTTGACGACGGCGGACGGCGGACTCTTCAGACGCACACGCCTCATGTCTGTCGCTAACCGGTTGCCTCTCTCAAAAGTCACCTGCCATGTTTCAAGCTTTTGTACCCGCAAATTAGTGGACCAAGTTCCGCGGTACAGATTTACTTAATCGGTAAATAGCCTGCCCACATAGGCTTCGAAAGCGCGGCAAGGCTTCGCACCGAAAATGATCTGTACAGAGCACGAGGCGAAAACGTAAGGATACCCTCCCAAATGTGAGCCCCGCATATGAAGTCGGGAGCAGCCAGCCCCCACGCTCCCCGGAAGCTTATCTTAGATGGTAGCTCCAAATCAAAGCAAGCCTATCGCTAGCTCCAATCAAACATTAGGCTTACTGAGTGACCCGCGATGAAGAGCGATAGATACACACTGTACACACAGATTTCGATACATGACTTATGTGCACTACGGCCGGGTACTTGAATTATGCATCTATCTCGCGTTGGCATGTAGAAGAGGGAACTTGCCTCCCCACGAAAGTCTCTCCAAGCGAGCCCCACAGAAGTCCACAAAAAGAGCTCCAGAGTCATTTACAGCCTTGTCTACGGAAGGTAAGTACGGTCGTTTTTGGGTCGTGCGTTCACCTTGAATCGTTGAGCGCAGAAGGGAAAGAGCCGCGAACGCCAGCGCTGTCGGAAAAGTTGCCATTGCGTGACAAAAGTTTAGATTGCCAAAAAAGCTTCCTGTGCCCTCTCGTGCTGTGATCAAGACGCAAGACAAAACTTTGCTATGTCGGAAATTGGACAGAATAACCTTCGCCCTGCCAAAGCCATTCAAAATGTTGCTCGCCACGATGAACGTTGGTTCCGTCCAAAGCCTTCGCCGGGACGTGAACTTGACTCCCAAACCTTTCAAATGTCAGCATTGAGGCCTTTCTGCCTGACGGCAGCGTCTTGCCGTCACGAGGCGGGAGAAAAAATCTCCATGGCCTAAGAGCGCCGACCTGCTGCGAAGGAAGGTGGACTCTGTGAATATTCCCTCGAGAGAACCGTTACAGTAGGTCTGCCCAATTCTAAAAAGTGCTGAAATTTCAGTCAGTTTCTCGCCACTGGGAATGAGCTGCACTTACGAGAGGAGTCGAAATGTCCGAGCGTGCCTCAGAAAAACTGAAGAATGTCTGAAAGGTTAGCCCGACCTCAAAACGAGCCGTCTTAGGTCCTGGAGCACTTTTTTTCGTCACTTTTCTTATCACCGTGGAGACGAGGGTCTTCTCTGGCGCAGAGACGAGCCCCTGGCCTCGTGTTTGTCTTCTTTGACACACCTCGCCATTTTAGCTCTCCAGAACTGGCCTAAAAAATCAAGCCAGCTATGGAAACACTTCTGGAGTAGGTATCTGTATGAATGGAAGGCTTCAGAAAAGTTTAAATGCATTGGAAAGAAGGAATATTTGCTGATGAATATTTGCGGCTTGTTTGTGCTCTTATGGAAACAACAACGGTCAAGGCTGAAGCTGAATACAGCTAATTTACGACCTCTCATATCAGCGCAGGTAGCACTGAATGCATGGTGGTAAGGTAGAAGAATAACCAGAAAAAAGATGCTGCACGACAATCGTACCCATTTCTAGCTGCCTCAAGGAAAAGGCAGAAAACAGTGGATCCTCATCTTTTTTTTGCTGCGTCCGAAATTTTTTGCTTCTTCGAAAAAGTGACTTTAGAATTGGGCAGAGCTAGTAGGACTCGGATTGTAAATGGAAGGCGCGGAGGCAAATGAAGCCGAAGGGTTTGTCAGCTGGAGGGGGAAAGGGAGGACAAAGGAAGTCGTCGCAGGCCAACCTGCACCGCTTGCCGTAAGCTCCAAACTTAACCGAAACGCGCGCAACGCTTCCGCCAGCGGGGTTTTGATCTCGGAACGGGACTGTCCCTTGCTGTCCCAAGGAAGCCAGTGAGATCCAACGAGTTTGCAACACCTCGGGAGCCCCGCAATCCGTCGAAGGCCTCCTCGCCGACTTGCGCCGACAGCCGTTTGATGAGACGCACAAAATCTCGATGATGGCGACAAGAAAGTAGATAGTGCAGAAGGTATAAAGATGCAGGCGTAAAGAAATGCAAGGGAGGAAAGTCCGTGAGTGAGTGTCTACGGCCGCTATTACACTGAATGCGTCGAATGTCAGTTTTAAGAGTAAGTGAAGGGGTAGTAGGAGGTTTCCTACGGTCGGCATATTGGTTCCTGTCTGCCGTCATCAGAACACTTGCGAAAGCAGGCAGCATGAGGATAGCGCAGGGCAAGGCGAACCACTGGATATTACCCTGGAAGCAAACAAAGTCAGCGGGAGGCCTGCTTCGGGTACCCAATGCGTGGGGGAATCACCCAGCTGGCAGAAATCCCGTCAATAGCATTGAGTCGGTTTTTGGCGGGAATGATGATCGCGAGGTCGACGAAGAAGGTCACCCAGCTGAGCAGCGTTGCGATGATTCCCAAGAAAATAGTCAGCATGCCAGATTTTTGGCTGTTTGCGGTGGGGGAAGGGTGAGCTTGTTTTTATTTGCGTTGAAACGCAGGGCATCTCACAGACGGTACATCGCGTTGCGTTCAGTGCCGAGCGACGACGGAGGGGTCACCAAGGACGCGATAGTAAGGATTGACATCAAGGCGGCTGTTGTTTGCAATGGAGTCAGCCAAAGGCAAGAACGTTTCTCAACTTTAAAGGCACGTACCAACAACATGAAGCCAGAAAGCGGAGGTGGCACTAGAAGAAAGAATTTGAATGGCTCCAACCGAGTTGAGTCCGAGAAGCGTCGCGTCGTCTTGCACAGTGGGCTGCGACAAATTGACAGTTCAGCTCTCGCCAGCTCGGGATTAGGCGATAAGCCCAGCTTACGAATTGGTTGATCCCAGTGGTGTTTTCTACGAAATAAAGGTTGAATCCCGACATCTTTGAGGTGCACTGTAGGCGAGGAAAGAGGGGCCCTACGTCAGGCCGGAGCCGCGTCCCGTCGTGACGACGATCACAAAGGACGAAAGAAGCTCACCCAAGTCGATGGGCCCTCTACACCCGTGTTGTTCTGCTCCCGGGAACAAAATCGTATCAGCTCCGCACACCGTAAAAACCGAGCCTCTCCCATCTCGTGATGCTCGAGATTGAGAAAGATGACCGCAATTTGTGAAACCAGATCAAGACTCACGCGAAGCCTTGTACATAAACCCCAAGCTCCAACCTTCATCGTCGTGCTTTAATTTTGAACAAGAGTGATGGCGATAGGAGATGGGAAAAGGTTGGATGGGTGAATGCAAATGAAGCAAAGGTCAGCAAGGACGCGCGAACCTGGCGGGCGACGGAGGAGCATACTTCAAAGATTTGGCCTCGAGCACAAAGAAATTCTGTTAGGGAAGGGAATGTGAAGATGGTTGTCAGCTGTTTGTTGCTACGAAGGCGACGTCCTCCTCCTATTCCGCTATGGTGGCTCGCGCTCGAGCCCGAGCGCTGGGGAAACGACGCTACCAGCCCTTGTGGTCGCGAGAGTCTGCCGGTCCCTGCCTGTTATAGACTTACTTGCCAGAAAGGCTCAGAGAAACAGATGACGGTCAACTGCAGAACCGCAAGGAGTGAGCAGGTGAAGACGCGAAGTCTGCGTGCGCGGGGGCGCGAAAGGAGACGACGTGAACTCACGAGTCCGGCGCACAACGCAGCCGGTCCAAAGAAGGACGGCACTCGAACACTTGTCTTTGTCTTGAGATTGAACGGCATGGTGCAAGACGAAAGAGTAGGAGACGGGCGTGACGAGTAGCGAGAGGCAGGAATGCAGTGTAGGGTTCGAGAGGAGCGCTACCGACGACGAGCGGAAACGCAAATACTTTTTTAAAACATTGTTTTTGAGAATTGAGCATTCTTGGACCGGTTGATGGACTGAGTAGGCATTCCTCACAACGCATTTTCTGCCACAACTTTGCCCAATCTGGACGCTTGGATACGCACAAAGTCCCTCGGGACAGACAAGCCGAAACCCAAGACGTGAGTGCGGTTGTAATCGTTCAACCCCCCTTTTCGCGGCATTGACGACCGCCTCGGCGCACAGTAAACCGTACGACAGGCCTTTGGAATCACAAACGAATGTCCTTCCGATTTATGGCGGCATCAAAGTAGCGAACAAGACTCTGCTCTCGACGCTCGGCCATGCGAACAATCCGATTACTTCTTCAGACAGCTATTCGCGGACAGAACATGTCCAGGTGAGTCTGTGTCGAGTGTCTTGTGAGGTTATGTTCGTGAAAAGGAAGCTGACCCATAGATTGCAGTCTTGCTCCAGTGGGCACCAAACCGGAGGAGGAGGGAGGGGCGGTAGTTGGGCTGTTCATCGAAACACGAAATTGAAGCAACAGGCGGCAAAAAAGAAAACCGACATCTTCAAAGGAGTTATAGGATACATTTCAGGATTCACAGGTCAGTCACGACACATTCGCGCTTTGACATTGAGCTAAATTGCGACGCGTCCTGCTCTTCGAATGAAAGGCGCCGTCACGAACTTACGACTCATCGCGATAGTTCAAGAAAATGGAGGAGATATGCGGTTAGTGTATTCCACTCAGTCCTTTAACCTCGTAAACTTACACGGTTGAATTGCAGTATGGTGCCGAGCGGCTGCGTAACCCACATTTTTTCAACGCAAGGCCTTTCAGGAAGCAAAACGCACGCGTATCAACATAAGAAACAAGTCAGGGCAAAGATTGTGACACCAGAATGGATACTGCAGAGTGTTGCGAACGGTAAAAGACTGGAAGAAGCTCGCTTCGCGGTTGTATTTGATGAGGTGCGTCGCGTCGCAATTCCGTCTAATGCAAGCTCGTCGATTCTGACTCTGGCAGCTTCGCTTCATGCAGCGACAGAAGTCAATCCACTCTGTTTATGCTGCGGGTGGAGATGATATTAGGAAAAAGCACGTAACCGCCTTCGAGTCGCCAGCCGACGTCCCGGTCTATGCTCCAGGCAGCAACACTCGGCGACTACCGCCCTCAAAGCCACGAGAAGTTGTACCAAAGCAGGAGCCTCCCAGTTTGGTGATTTCCTCCACGCCACCCGAGATCACGCCAGCGGATGAAGCTGAGGAAAGGGAGGAAGAGCTTGAGCTTGACGATTGGGGGATGCCGAGGAGCGGTCAGCGTCAAAGGTAGGAAAATGTCGGTGGGTTACTTGTTCTATTGATTGTTGTAAAAGTTGACTGCGGAGCCCAGGTGGCCGTTCGCTCAGATCAAAAAGTGTCCTTTTGAGATCGCTACCGCATGGCCAGACAAGCCAGCGCGCCCAGTATTTGGCTCCCATCGCACCGTCATCTCCCCACCGCGTTTGCTCACTTGTCGACAGCGAAGCTCAGAAGTCGCCGCGTCTTGGAAAGCTGTCCTCTCTAGCCTTTGCCGAGCACTGGTTCCGAGCCACCGAGGTCCAATGAAGCAGTGCGCTGACCCACACTAAATCGATTCTCAGGTCAGCCATTGGGATGGAAAAAGTCTGGAATGAGTTGAAGCATACCACTGGATCCTCATCCGCTCCGACTGCAGCAGTAAAGACGCGAGAATAAATGTCGTACGGCGAGCCCAGTGGCGAGAGCTGGGTTAGAACGACAAAGCTAGCCAAGTGCGCCTATTCGATTTTTATTGGTCAGACGGCATCTCAGTGACGACACGATGAACTCACAAGCTTTTTTGCCTGAACAACAAGCTCTTTCAGGTCCACTCCACGAGTGACTTCGATGAGGCATCCGCGCGAAGAATAAGCGACGTCAACAACGTCTTCCGTTTTGAGCCCGGTGGCGACACCAATGGCGCTGACAGCATCTTTGAAAGCCTTCCCACTTGGATCTACCCGATCTAAGATGCCCTCATCGGAAGGAAATTCGAGCGAAATGCTGCCATCCATTCCACGCTGGGCGATCAGGTGTCCATGGAGCGTCGTTTCGAATTCGATCGACGTGGCGGCTGGATGGCTGGCGAGAAGGACGAAGCTACTCCCCATTGTTGCATGACCGCACAAGGGTATCTCGCTTGCGATGTGATCGGTGAGCAAAATGTTCCGCGCACTAAGCGGACTCCGACTCACCGGACTGGCGAAAAGTATTTGATGGAGTAGTGTGGTATCTCCTCAGTCGAGTCCGCAATGGGACGAACGAATGCCGCTGCTGGTAGGAAGAGCTCCACGGCAATGCGTTGGAGGATCTGTGTCTCTTCGAATTGTGGGTCGCCGGCGTCAAGGACAAACACAGCGGCGGGGTTCCCACTCCATGGCGTGTCGGTGAAGCAGTCCACAGCAGTGTAGGACAGCATGACGGGTTTTTGGCGAAGAGATGGTGTGTGTGAGAGAGAGAATTCACGCGCTGAGTCAAGCTCATCCCCACACGGGTTTGTTGACTCGGGTGGGCCGATGTCCGAGTCATCTTTCAGCCAAAGTTTCAACAAGTAGTAGTTACAATAAGACCACTCGTACAATGAGGCCTTTAACTACTCTGGTATCTTCTAGATGTTCACAGCTTCCAACCACCCAACCCTGATTTCACTTCGCCGACCGACAATGCTGCAGCCGCGGCTATGAGGCCGCCTCTTTGCCCAACTTACTTCGCTCCGCGTCCTTCTCTCGTTCGCCCTCCACTCCAGGTGGAAACACCATCTTTTCCAGCCGCACTTCGAGCTTGAAAGCAGCTCGCATGCTACGCACGAAGCCATAGAAATCGCGAGATCTGTTTAAAGCGGCAAGGAGGGGCACGATGACTTGTGCGGGTGGTAGAAAGCCGACGGGTGAAACAGAGGCGACTAATGACTCGAATGACGGGAGTCAGAACTCGCACGGCGGCTATCTTCGCACTTCAAAAAGCTTACCAGCGTAAGTCGGTTGCGAGACGTCAATGTCGAATGAGAAGGGTCGGTTGTAGTTGCCGGGATCAATATTTGTGAATTTGAATTGGATTTGGTCACCTGGAAATGGATAGGATAGCCCGCGATTAGATTCAACTCAACAGCAGCAGCTTGAACAAATAACAACTCACGACCTCGCCCTCGAATCTTGAGTCCCAACTTGTCTTCGAAAAAGGCGAGCTCAGGTCCATTCTGACTCGCCTGCCGTTGATAAGCTTCCCGCTGTTTTAGCTTCACTATCGTCGCGTCGGGAGAAATCGTATAAAGGTCAGTCAACAAGCTGTTCGAGGGTCGGAGAGTAGGGCTAGTAAACGTACGCGCTCTCCTCGCATTCAGCTTCGCTTCGACCTCGTTTATATCTGCCCTGATGGCTTCGACATCTCCCTTGAGTTTCCGTGCGCGTTGAGCTACCTGGGCCTCCTGCTCCTTTGCAGCCTCCTCATCCTCGCGTTCTTTCTTCAAGGCGCGCGTCATGTCCATCGCCGCCTCCCTCAGATTCTTGCAAGCCTCTTCAACCGATCGTTTTCCTTCTTCAATCTCTGCCATCGTGCCCGCCAAGTCTCGAAGTCGGTCGGAGCCGGCTGAGCGCATACGCTCTGCTGCGCGGTCAACCGCATCACGGTCGTCGTCGCGAAGGGCGGCAAAGTCTGCATCGTCCGCGTATGGTTTTGATGGATATGGCCGCAGGGATAACGGTGGGAGGGGTGCGAGGGGTAAAGACGAGGAAAATGAAGAAGGTCGAGATGGAGTTGTGTTGGTCGTTGTCAGCCGTCGAGCTGAGCGCGGAGTGCCGGCCGGCGACCGTGGCGTCAGTGGAGCAGATGGCCGGGGTGCAAACATTTGCAGAAGTTTGGTGCAAGATGGCGCAGATTTGTTAGTAACAACACGCTTTGGCGGCGGCAAAACCCGCGTCGTCCGTTTCGGATTCGACTCGTTTTTGGCAGCCCCTGAATCTTTCCTTCTTGCGTCTGCAACACAAAACGTACACCTTTTTTCGCTCGTGGACGTAGCCTGCTACGTGAAATAAAAAATTCAGCACCTTCACGTTTTTTATGAGTGCTGAACGTAGAATCTGGGCCTGCCAGCGTGTTGCACGTGACGGATGGTCAGACGACGCGAAGTCGCGTTCACTCATCGCCGTTTCCGAGGAATGAGAGATTCCAACTCTGGCTTCGTCAGTTCCAACATTTGTACTTCCTTTCCGACGCCCTGCTTGATTTACCTTTTTCGCTCGCATGGGAGATAACCGAATCTTGACCGCGACTCGCACTGAAGGACCCCTTTCTATTTCGTCGCCGTCGCCTCTTAAACAACCGCCACTTGCACCCCCGACGACCACTTCTCATACACACACACAAATAGCCTCCTCGGCTACTCAAACCCACGGGAAGGAAAACTCGCAGACTTACTTGGTGGTGGACCACGCGATTCCTCTGACGCCCACCCCGTCTGTCGCACCATTGACATCGCCTCCACTAGTCCCTACTCCGACTCCGTCGCTTCCAACTCCCGCAAAGTACGCGCACCCGCACTCTCCAAATCCAACACACCTGGCTACTACTGTCATGGACTACTCGTCCAAGCCAGCTTACGCCGCGTCCGCCATTCACGCCTACGCCAACACGCACGCAACATCACCGCCAGTTTACAACGGCTACGCCAACCACAATCCTTACGACATTCCGACACATACACAAGCACCTCCACCTATTCATCAGCAGCACCAACCTTACCTCCGCCCGGTCGGGTCAGCATCTGCTGCACAGGCCGCCGCTAATTATGAACCAACAATGGACCAGCTCTTGGCTGGACAGAGCAAGGGTCTCTCGAGCTACCATAACCGGATGGCAGATCGGGATTCGACCATGTCAAACGCGACTGGCGTTGTTAGCTGGAGAAAGGGCCAAGGCTTCAAGGAATGGGAGAAAGTCCGGCTAAACAGCGCAGAGGTCAAACGAAAGGCGGACGTCGCTCAGCTTTGTGAGTTTCCTGCAAGTTTCGGACGAGATCTTCTGGTGGTAGAAAGGTAGTTCTCTCGATGATGAGGCCAGCGAGCTAATTCCTTCGTTCGCACTCCTGGCAGACTTCTATGACCACTATTTCGACCTGCTCACCTACCTTCACGCACGCAAATGTCGACTCGCCACTTTCAAAGCTTCTGCTGAGGCCCGATCTCTCTCCCCAGAGCAAGAAGCGACCGAGTGGAATTCATACAAAGGTCGCGAGCGCGTCCTACTACGTAAACGACGCACAAAGCTTCAACTCGATCAGTTCCACATTCTCGTTCAGGTTGGCCAGGGCGGATATGGAGAAGTCTACCTCGCGAGGCACAAGGAGACAAACCAGGTCGTTGCCCTCAAGAAGATGAAGAAAAAGACGCTGCTTAAGATGGATGAGGTGCGTCTTCGACTCGGAACACTGTCGCGCGCGTCATCGTGTTGGTCGCTTATTTTTCTCTTTCCAGATCCGACACGTACTCACAGAGCGTGATATCCTCGCGTCGACAAATAGCCCATGGCTTGTCCGGCTGCTCTACGCGTTTCAAGACCCTACCCATGTGTACCTTGCTATGGCAGGTCCTGGCTCGCCGTCTTTTCGCAAGCTTTTAGCTCATAATTTTCCGCTCAGGACTTCATCGCTGGTGGAGACTTCCGTACGCTCCTCAACAACTCCGGCGTCTTGAAGGAAGAGCACGCCCGGTTTTATATCTCGGAAATGTTTTGCGCTGTCACGGAGCTGCACAAGCTGGGTTACATCCACCGAGACCTGAAGCCCGAGGTGAGTTGGATTCTTCACTCCTAGACGCTGTCAACAATATCTGAACCTTGCCGAACTACTCTTGTGGTACTAGAATTTCTTGATTGACCCATCGGGTCACATCAAGCTCACTGATTTCGGTCTGGCCGCCGGTGCGCTCAACCCGGGCAAGATCGAAAACCTGAAGCACAAGGTATGCAACACCCGAAACTGACCATCTGGATAACTAAGGTCGCTAACTTTATGTTTTGGGTGCACAGCTCGATGAGGTCAAGGACCGCGAGCTCATCTACCGAAGCACGATAGAAATGAAGAGCATGTACAAATCGATTCGAATGGCAGAACCTCGTTATGTAAGGCGCCACTTTCCACTCAACAATTGTCCTCCCTAACAAGTTGCTTTTTGCCAAAAGGCGGACTCCGTCGTCGGTTCACCAGACTACGTAAGCTTTCACAAATCTGACACATACCTCAACTAACGAGCGATAAACCTTTAGATGGCCATCGAAACGCTCCGAGGCCAATCCTACACCTTCAGCGTCGACTACTGGTCTCTTGGCTGCATTCTGTTTGAGTGCGATTACTCTCTACTTTGATGTATCTGCGACCGCCTGCTCATTCTCGTTTCGATTTGGCTAGGTTCCTATCGGGATTCCCACCCTTTTCGGGTGCGCAGCCCGAAGAGACGTGGGTCAACCTCAAGAATTGGAGCAAGACCCTTCGCCGACCGCACTACGACCGACCCGAGGACCGCATTTTCAACCTCTCCGACGTTGGATGGTCCGCCATCACGTCGTCAGTCCTTCCCTGTCATATCAAAAAGCATGGAAACTTGGCTTATGATTGAGATCGTAGACTTATTCAAACCAAAGACCGCCGTTTGTCAACTCTGGACGCCGTGAAAGCCCACCCGTTCTTTGCAAATGTCGACTGGGCTGGTCTGAGGGACAGCAAAGCACCATTTATTCCGGCTTTGGACTCGGAAGTCGAGTACGTACACAAGCTCCGTCTCATCCTTCGACTTGTGCTGACTCTGCCTCCGGCGTTTTGCTTCCAGCTCTGGCTATTTTGATGACGTGAGCGCCTTCCGGAACCGTTCGTGATGACAGAGAAGGATGCTCATCTCTCATTGCCTTTCAGTTCACTTCCGAAGCCGACATGAAGAAGTACGCCGAAGTACGCGAGAAGCAAGCCAACGTGGACAAAGTTCGCGAAAAGGACGAGAAGTTCAACCGAGGTGTCTTCGCAGGATTCACCTTCAAAGCACGAAAGGACAAACCGGAGGATCCAGTCGAGTTCCTCGAGGGAGACGACGAGCTCGTTACTCTCTTCTAGTTCCTTCAATACCTTCGAGTCGACCAAAGACGTCGCCTGCATTCGCCTCCACTTCTTCACAGCCGCTTGCGTCTACCAATAACGAAAGCGAAAACTCAAGAGTCACCATTTCTTAGCACCTCGTCTCCCACCCATTTCCTTACTTCTCATCTGCATCGTCCACTCCAGTAGTCCCTTGCCACCTTTTATTGCATGACTCGTCCATGTGATGCTGTAATTCTTCCGCTGCTGCAACTTCTCTTACTTCACCAATGGACAGTGCACCTGGCTCGTAGCCCTTTTTCTGGAAAGAAACTCATCGAAGGGACGGTTAAGGATTTTAGACTTTTCTAAACGTCTAGTTGCATTCCGTACTACTCTTAAGACGAGGTGCGTGGTATGCGGGGAATGAGTGGGTAACCGAGATTGCGAGAGAACATGAATTGAGACAACGTGGGAAAAGGAACTGATCTTCCAACGAAAACGGGGGAGAGGCGGGGAGAATCGTCTACTCGACGGGGCGGAGAATGAAGTGGTCGTCGTTGGTTGGCACTGAGAGGACACGCATCTGCGATGGGGTGAAAAGTTAGCGGAGAGAACAGCATCTGCGGATAGTAGAAGACAAACGGTGTTGGTGGATCCTCCTCCAGACCTCCATCCCTGGATGGCAACGATGGTAGCTCCCTTCTTGAGGATACCGAGCTCGAGACCACGGGCAAGACCGTAACGAATACGGTTGTCAATCTAAGAACGATACCGCACGTAAATAACGAGAGGCAAGAAGTTGATCAATGAAACTCACGTCGGTTTGCCATCCCTCCTCAGTTGTGGGTCGGGCAGCGTCGTAGAACATTGGGTAGCATCCACGGTGCAAGTGGATTTGCCTGGCGGTCTGCTCGTTCCTGGTGACTGAAAACAAAAGGATGGATCAGTTACAGTTCTCAAATGTGGGCAAAACTTAATCTCACTGGTGATAACGGGGCAAGGGGGACGGTACTTGGAAACAAGGCGGGCGGTGTTTCCGGAGGTGGACATGACGAGAATCGCACCGGCGTTCTGCTCGAGGGCAGCAGCGACGGCGGAGATGGCGACGGTCTCGGAGGTGGAAGTGGGTCGTTGGACGAGAGCACGGAGCTCGTTGAAGAGGGGAGGGTAGCAGAGGGCGGACTCGGCGAGGAAGCAGGTTTCGGCCATCATCTCGACTGTAGGCAGTGAAATTAGGTAAGTAGCTGCCAGTTTTCCCTGTTATCAAAGATAGTACGGACCAGCAGCGATGGGGTAGACTCCCTTGGCGGTCTCTCCGGAGAGCATGACACAGTCGGCTCCGTCGAGGACAGCGTTGGCAACATCGGAGACCTCAGCACGGGTGGGGCGGGGGTTGTACTGAAGGGCAACTAAGGATTAGCAAAACGCGAAGGAGAAATAAATGCGATCAAAAGCTTACGGTCATAGACTCGAGCATCTGGGTGGCGCAGATACATGGCTTTCCGGCGAGGTTGCACTTGGCAATCATCATCTTCTGAGCCATGAAGACCTGACTGGCGGGGATCTCAATTCCGAGGTCACCACGAGCGACCATAACACCGTCGGTCTCCTTGAGGATCTCGTCAAAGTTGGCGACTCCTTGGAGGTTCTCAATCTTGACGATGATCTTGATGTTCTTTCCCTCGGGACCGAGGTGAGCACGGATGTCCTTGACATCCTGTCCACGACGGATAAATGAGGCAAAGATCATGTCGACACCGTTGCGAACTCCGAAGGAAAGGTCGTCCTTGTCCTTTTGACTGATGGCGGGAAGGTCGACGTCGGTTCCGGGGAGGTTGACACCCTTCTTAGAGGAGAGGGTTCCAGAGTTGACGGACTCGACCTCGAGGGTGGTGCCAGAAACGGAAAGGACGTTGAAGGAGAGAATTCCGTCGTCGACGTAGATAGGGTTGCCAGCCTTGATGACGTTGGGAAGGTTAACGTAGTCGACGTACATGACCTTGTCGTCACACTTGTCGAAGTAAGCTGGGTCGGTGGAGATCTGCATGCGGTGGCCGGCGGGGATCTTGATCTTCAGACATGAAGGATGGGAAAAGCGCATGCGGTTAGATCGATGGGGAGATAAAGTGGGGTAGGAAGTGGGTTTGTGCTCACGTCGACGTCGTTGAGCATGTTTCCGGTACGGATCTCGGGCCCTTTCTGCACAGGGAAGATAATTGAGCTTTGGAGGGAGGGAACGAGAACTCATGACGACGAACGGTGTCGAGAGCAATAGCGAGAGGGCGACCGGGGGTCTCTGCGAGTCATCGAAGGGAAGCATCAGCGCGCCATTTCAAGCATGTACATCGGGAAAGTACACACGAGCAGCAGCAGCCCTGGTGTTGTCGATGACGGACTGGTGGTACTCGTAGGATCCGTGAGAGAAGTTCATGCGGACTTTTTGCAACTAACGTGGTCAGCTTCTGATGCCCTGCAAGCAAAACAACAGTACGTACCAACGTTAACACCAGCAGTGCGGAGCTTGGTGATCATCTCGACACTGTTGGTCTTGGGACCTGTGGGATGAGCGATTGTGTGAGCCACCGAGTGGGAGACCGAGCTAATATGCGGCGCTACTCACCAATGGTCGCAATGATAGAGGTCTGCCACAAGCAAATAGCCAGAGTCAGCAGCCGGATTCTTAGCAAAAGCAGGCTTTGCTGCCCGAACGTGGGGTGGGCACGGCCGAGACGCAGCCGCCGGATGAGCGACGAAAGTTGACTAACCTTGCGGAGGAACTTTCCGTTAAGGCCAGCCTCGACCTTGGGAGGGATGGCAAGGGTGGTGAGCCATTCGAGCTGGCTGGAGACCTGTTTGCGCGTCGAGTAGTAGCGGAACGAGGCGTCAAGTTGAGGCGGGATTTTTTTGGGCGGGAGATGGGAAAGCGATAAGGTTGCCGTCAGCTCTGAGCAGCGACGTAAGCAAGTGCGGGAGAATCAAACTTACCTGGTCGATGTTGAGCATCTTTTTGAAGTAGTTGGGTGG
>JASZXU010000694.1:0-15724 GCA_035521515.1 Phenoliferia sp. Uapishka_3 | reverse complement strand
CAGACCTCGAGTCCAGGCTCGCGAGGAAAGAGGAGTGTGAGAATGTCAAAGTCGGCGTGAGCTCTATTAATCAAGACAAAATCAGTTTTCAGTCTCTTATCTTGAAGAGGGTAAGACTCTTACCCAGCTCGGAAGTAGTTCGCTCCAAAGTCCTCCCCTTCGCAAGCGTGATATTTGAGCAGTCGGAGAGTCGACATTGAATCCTCATGATCGCTTTCCTCCGGGCAGATGGTTCCTTCCGTGAAGGTCTCACTCGGCTACATACCCCCAAAAAAAACTCTTTTGTCAGCCACCGAAAACCTGAAAGGAAAAAATATCCCTCGCAACGGCAGACTCACCAATCCGAGTCCTTCGGCAAGCAACTCCATAACCTGCACACTCAACTCCTGGACCTTCTTCATGAAAGCTTGTGCACCCGTCTTAAACCTCGGACAGTCTTCTTCTAACGGCCAACTCTTCGTCATGTCTGGACCAAGTCCAAACCCAAGTTGAATCGATTCTTTTGGGTCCGCGAGGCCAGTAGAAGGGCGGATTTGAGAGCGAAATTCGTGGCCCATGTTCTTTCCGTTAAAACTGGATAAATATATAGTCAGTTTGCAGAAACGTGGAAAAGCGGGTGGGACACCCACGGAGTCTTCTGCTTGACCTCAAGAGGGAGGTCAAAGAACCTCGCTGAGAGCTCGAACGCAGCGTCGATATCTTCGATTGGGATAGAGTGGTCGATAAGGGTGCTGCAGCGTTCAGCATCAGTTGAAAGCTGTTTCGGGGTAAGCTAAACGCTCACAAGAAACCGATGTCGCTACTGGCGGCGATGAGTTCTTCCTTGATGACTTCGCGGCGGTTGGCAAAGTCCTTGAGGCTTATTTGTGGTACTTGATCGCGGAGAGGCATGTTGTGTTGATCGAGGGGTGGTACTGGGAGGAAGAAGCAATGCAATATGATTTCAGAGCCGAGCCGTTGACATCCGGGTCCGAAGGTGTCGGCCGAGCGCTATCTGAGGCCTGTGGCGCTATCTCCGAGGGGCCTCTTTTTGAACGGCCGGGCGACGCAAATGATCCCGCTCTATAAGCTCTTTGTCTTTGGAGCTCTCTGGATAGCGTCTGACCTGGGCCGCCTTCGTAACTTAGCCCAGCCGCTGAGCAAAAGTGGGCTGTTGTGGGAAGCGGCTGGGTCACCGAGCCTGCACCACTTGGCGACGCGACGTGAGCCCTTGGCGGCTCTCGCCAGACAGTCTTGTCAATTTTCTTTTTCTTGTAGAACACTTGTATGTAACTTGAGTTCATTGGCAACTTGATGCTTGTTAATGCGGCAAGGGAAGGGCTTCGAGACGCGGTATCCGCGACGAGCTGCAGTCTTGGGTAGTTATTCCCAAGACCGATGAGGATGAGAAGTGCATCTGACTCTAGCAGGCTCCAGTTTCGCATTCCTGACGCGTCAACAAACCCATCGTAACGACTCTGGAAGACAATAGTCAAAGAGGATAGAGGGCTGAGACATGGGTGTTACTTCTTGCGTTGCACAGACAGGAGCAGGTTGGGAAAGCACGTTCTCCTCACGGAGACGTGTAGAAAAAATCGAAAGCAAACACATGCCCTCCAGCACAGCAGAAGTGCTGTAAGCGATGGGGAGAGAAAGAAAGACGGCGGCACCTGGCGGCACGGTTCATCCGGAAAAAAGCTCCGGAGTCCGCAGTAAAAAGTGGCTTGGCCTCGGCGCTGATCCTTCGCTGCTTTCGTTGTCCGTCTCTCTTGTCACACGCGCCCTCATCTTTTTGTGCCCCTTCCCGTCAAGGTTTGATACCTGTCCCTCCATCCTCTCCCGTCCACCTCTCCTCAGTCGTTCTTCGCGCTTTTCGTTGCACCGCCGCACCGCCTTCTTCCATTCGTCTGCCCAGTCGCGTTCTCCAGAGCAAGCCTTCCGACACACCTCATCTCATCTCAGCTCACCTCAGCTCACCTCAGCTCAGGATCTCGATCCTCGACTTCGGCCCCCTATCAACAATCGAGGCAGGACCTCGCATTCTCCCACTTCACTCTCGCCAGTCGAGCACCCACCTCATCACATCTTTTCCATCACCAACATGCACGCTACACTTTCCCTCCTCTCCCTCCTTTCCGCCACAAGCTCTCTCGTCCTAGCAGCACATCTTGACGTGCCATTAGCCGGTGGTCTCTCCCCGCGGGCTCCGTTCAACCACGAGTCACTCGCACTAAAACGCGAACGTCGCGCGGAGGCCGTTGGAGCGGGGCTCAAGCTCACAAAGTTAAAGCGGTCCTGCAAGAAGGGAGACAGTAAGAAAGTTAAGAAGCACCATGCCGCTACCACCCCAATAGTTGAAGCTGCCGCCACTTCTACGAGCTCTTCGTCGGCCACCGCCTCTACACCCTCCGCGGACGTTCAAGAAAACTACGTGAGCAACCCGAAGACCAACCAAACCACCACCACCTCCTCTGCCTCCGGCGCGCTTGCGTCTGCCGCTACCTTCAAAATCAGTCAAGATTGGTCCGGGTCAAACTTCATGTCCGGCTTCGACTTCTTTTCGTGCGTCAAAGCACAGGTGTTCTTCAACGGCCTTTGCTAAGCTAATGCCATCCTCCCCAATAGCTACGCCGACCCTACTCATGGCCAAGTCAATTTTTTGGACTCCGAAGACGCATACAACAAGGGTCTTGTGACGGTCACGAGCAGCAACACCACCATTCTGAAAACGGACGACACGAGTACGCTCGCCTACGGCGCTAACAGGAACTCGATTAGGATCACGAGCAAGCAAACTTACGCCGAGGGAGATTTGGTCATTATGGATGCTGTTAAGATGCCATATGGTCCCGGTTTATGGCCCGCTTTCTGGAGGTCTGTGTATTTGCGCTCAGTTTCCGCTGCATCGCGCTGACATTCTTCGGGTCTTCAGTGTGGGAGGCGATTGGCCTAACGGTGGAGAAATCGATATCGTTGAGCAGGGTATGTGATATCTAGCTTTCTTGCCTACCCCAGTGCAGTGCTAATCCTCCTGCGACCGTCCACAGTTCACAAGTAAGCGCCCGTTCTCCTGCCCCCCGCTCACGGTCGCGGCTTCGGGACTAATCCCTCCACCCCCTATCAGCTCTGTCCAGAATCAGATGACTCTCCACACGAGCTCCGGGTGCACCCTTACCCAGCCAATGGCCGCCTCGGGCCAAGTCCTTGTCACCGAGTCAGTCATTTCGCTCAGCCCTCTCATCCTCCAGCCCTGACATGATTTTTCCAGCTGCAACGCGAATGTAGATGGAAACGTCGGATGCGGTGTCCTAGACAACTCCAAGAACTCTTTCGGCTCCGGATTCAACGCTGTCGCTGGAGGAGTCTTTGCGACACATTGGGCTTCGACCGGTATTTCAATCTGGCACTTTGCGAGGAGCGACATCCCCGCCGACATCACGGCAGGTGAACCCTCGATGGCGAGCTGGGGAACTCCCACTGCATTCTGGAGCTCAGACAGCTGCTCCATGAAGTGAGTTAATCGGCGATTTCTACTACAGATTGGGAACTGACAGTTCTCAATCCCCACAGCCACTTCGGAGCACAAACCATCGTCTTCGACATCACCATCTGTGGAGACTGGGCAGGAGCCACTTTCGCACAATCTGGGCTGTCCGGAACGTGCGAGTCAGCCGTTATGAACCCATTGAACTTCGCCAACGCCTTCTTCGAGGTCAACTACGTCAAGGTCTTCTCGCCAAAATAACCGTTATCCGCATAATAACCCTTTGAAAGGGTTTTCCCATCTGTTTTGTTGGAGCTGTGCTTGGTCATTTATGTCGGAATTTGGGAATTTGTGTAGGTACAGCTTTATTTAGAGCCTCGGGAGGTTCGTCCCTAAGCTGGATTACAAGACTTTGATTAAGTTGTCCATACACGTTGCCATCTCGTTGACGCGCTTTTCGACTTCACTCCTCGCCCTTGACGTCGGACGATGATCATACTTCAGGTAACGGGAGAGAGAAGATCTCACCAGGCGACTTAGGAGAACGATGCTAGACCGGCTCGACGTCTACGTTTTGTTCAAGATCATCCCTGCTATTCACAACAAAGCCGCTGTAGCAGCCTGCATCCCTAACGGCACCACGGCACCAAAAACAAACGGCATTGTCCATGTCCCAAACACCATCCAATCTCTCACCATCTCCCGCGCCCACTCATCCGCTCCCGTACTTACAAAGTTCCAAACCACCCATAAGCCCAACGGATTCATGGTAAACAGGATCCCTTGCTCCATTCTTGTTTTAAGATCGGAAGGAGGAGCGGAGTTGGTGGACCTCGAGCTGGAGAGGAGCAGAGATGGACCAAGGAGGATCGCGAGGAGCACTGCTAAACCAAAGTTGAGTGTGGCGGTGACGGCTATTATCATTCCCGAAAGGAGGAGGGTGAGAGATTTGAGTGTTGAGGAAATTGAAGCGTGTGCGGTGAGGGAGGCGGATGGGGACGGCGACAGCGCGAGAGAGAGGAGGAGGGGTGTGAAGGCGAGTATAAAAGCGAGAGTGCCAATCAGTAGGGCCTGTAGATCAGTGATTGAAAAGGGTCAGATAATTTGGAGTAGCTTGAAGAGCAGGACAAGACGTACAGGAATCTCGACCGTAGGATCAACTCTCGCCACCAACGCTCCCATCGCAGCACCGACCAGGTGTGTAATCCCCACTGCCGCCGCTGCTTTTCCAATTGATTTCGGTCGCACTTCTACACCCGAATTCCTCAGCCTTTTCTCAGCTGCAAGAGATTTGGCACTCTTCTCGCCCCAGAGGAGAAAACCGGTAAAAGTCATTCCTGCACTGATGAGAATGGGCGCGGCGAGATAATTTTGTGCCGAGATGAAAGTGTCGACGGAGGAGAGGAGGTAGAGGGAGGAAGAATGGTGGAGTCGCTCGAGGAGGTTATTGAGGGAACGGAAGGTTGATTCGATGGCGCTGGGAGGGGTTCAAGTCAGCTGTCGGCAGATCATCAGGGCGGGGAGAAGGGGACTCACCGACCCATGTCGTGGAATCCGTGCGGTCCTTCAGCAGGAACACCGAAGAAAGTGACCGCATCAATTCTGTATCTTCCATAAACCCCTTCAGGCCCGCTAACTCGACCCGACGCTCCAATCGCAAGTTGATGTACGAGGTTCTTCGCAGCTCGGTAGTATGTCTGCAGTACCGGTCCGTCTAAGAAATAGAGTGGAGTTGCTGAGAGAGGAGTTGGGGAGAGGGAGGCGAGGTAAGGGTCGGAATGGAGGATTGGGGTGATGCCGGTGTGCTTCAGGATGTGGGTGGCGGTGTTGATGATGTCGAGGTTGGGGAGATGACCGTTTGCTCCTTCTGCCGGAGCGACATGTCTCTTCAGCAAGATGTACTGCTACGGAACGATGCAGGAAATTAAGCGCACCAAAGAAGAGACCGGCGTGGCTGAACGAGTGATGAGGGTAATCGATATTCAGCGCTGCCCAGATTGGTCCGCTGGATATAGGCAAACGTTGAGCTTCGAAATCTTTGATTTGAAACTGTCAGCTTCAGAGTAGGTGAATGATAAGTAACCCAACTTACTACTCTGTTCAGAGCCATGGTAGGCATCCAACCAAGCATGCACCCCATCCGCATAATCATCTGAAATCAGAAAGATGATGTCTTTGGACCACATCGAGTATTCTGCAGTAACCAGATTTATTAAGGAGCACCCAAAGGCAATTCGACATGAACTGACTCTTAAGGTAATTCGCCACTGCGAGCACAGTTGCCACTCCCCGCGTATTGATCCTCCTATTCCCCTGCTCATCTCTCGAGCGACTCAGCCAAGAAGCTCCCAATACCAATGACTCTGCGCCATCCGTCTTCGGAGCTTGTAATATTCCATAGGCGTTCGTGCCGATGAGTGTCTGCGCGGTAATAATGAACGTGAGGACCTGGCGCACGCGCACGAGAGCTTTGCACCCCGACGGACCTTACTTGATGAGCTCAAATTATGTTGGTAGCCTTGAGTAGCAGCGGACAGCCCGAGCTGCTGAAATGCGTCACGTATAGCTTCCGCTCGCCTATTGACGACTGTTGTCAGCTCCTAGTTTCACACCTCTCCTCGCGGCGGACGCACCTGTTTGAGTCCCAATTGGGTCTACTCCAAGTTTCGACGTCGTTCGCATATCCATCGGCAATGTGGACGTCTGCCCAGTTCCAATAAGTGTTGACCTGCATCGTGGTGCGGTCAGTTCGCGGCACGCGCGGTAGATGAAGGTTAAGCGCTTACCTGTGCTGGCTGGAGAGCGTTCTCATCTACGTAACTCCCTCTAGCTAGTAGTTCCGACGGCAGGGCGACGAGATAGATCGAACCAGCGACGACGAGAGCTGTCCTAAAGTGCGGCACTGCGCGTTGCACTCGCTTGATGAGCTTTTGTCGCTTCTGTATTGAAGCTGTCATTCGAGCATCTGGGTCACCACTTGGCTTTAACCATGCTTTGGCTCTTGCGAGGAGCATTTGTCTGGTGTTTACTTGCTAAGTGGGGTGGATGATGATCCGGAAAGGAGTTTGAAGTCATTCTCGTGGTGTAGCTCGCACGGGAGGTCTGGGTAACGCACGCACATTTTTGATTCCATATATCAATTCGTGTCGTCGCCGTCCCTGGTGAACCGCGTCCGACCACTAACTAACAGTCTCTCCACATCCAAAAGTACGTTCAGTATTAGAAGGGATAGATGGAGCGCTACGTTTGCTAACAGCCGTTCGCGCTCGCAGTGGTCAGTTAGCAATTTTTTACGACGCCCATCGGTCACAACTCCCCACCCCATCCATCCCTCGCACCACCGACCCTCCACCCGGACACTGATCCCTCAGTCACAATACTCGCGAGTAGACTGCAGGGAAAGGACGTGCTTCCAACCTAGAGGCTTTTTGGTTCGAGTGATGGGCCCGGCATTAGTAGGATTGGGTCTTACTCGCGCTCACGTTGTTTGCCCTCGTTCGTTCGGGTTTTCATCGACCTGAGCGGATTTGGGCGACGACAGCGATTGAAAACCCTTTCCTCGCCGGTGACCTCCTCTTTCCTTACCTCAATGACCAACACTTTTGCTTCCCCTCGTTACAGCCCAAGGCCACCGTCAGCAAGGGAAAGAAGCCCGCACCCGCCCCCTACCCGGGAGCGAAGCCCTCCGCTGGTGCCGCTAAGAAGAACCCCCTCTTCGAGAAGAAGCCTAAGAACTTCGGAATCGGCAAGTCGGATATCGTTCGTAGGTTGGAAACGTGGGCGCGCGCTTATCATTCTATGCACCTCAGGTATGGCCGTCAAGCCCACCACCGACCTCACTCGCTTCGTCAAGTGGCCCGAATACGTTCGCCTCCAGCGCCAGAAGGTCATCCTCAACCAGCGCTTGAAGGTCCCCCCCGCAATCGCCCAGTTCTCACAGGTCCTCGACAAGAACACCGCTACCCAGCTTTTCCGTCTCCTCAACAAGTACAAGGGAGAGACCAAGCAGGAGAAGAAGGTCCGCTTGGAGGAGCGCGCCAAGGAGATTGCCGATGGCAAGAAGGCCGGAGAGGGCAAGAAGCCCGTCTTCGTCAAGTCCGGTCTTAACGTTAGTCGTCCTCTTGATTCTGAACGCTGCCGCGTCCTGACTATCATCCACCACTCAGCACGTTATCGGACTCGTCGAGGCCAAGAAGGCCAACCTCGTTGTCATCTCCGACGACGTTGACCCCATTGAGCTCGTTGTCTTCCTTCCCGCTCTCTGCCGCAAGATGGGAGTCCCCTACACCATCGTCAAGGGTAAGGCACGTCTCGGTGCCGTTGTCGGTCGCAAGACTTCCTCCGTTGTAAGCTGTTTTTCAAGTTAACTGAGGATTAAAATTTTCGTTCGCTGACCCTTCACCCCACCACAGCTCGCGTTCGGAGAGGTCAAGGCTGAGGACAAGGCTGAGCTCGCCAAGCTCGTCTCTGCCATCAAGTCGAACTACACCGACAAGAACGAGGAGGCTCGCAAGCACTGGGGAGGTGGAGTTCGTGGACACAAGTCCATTGCCAAGCTCGAGGGCCGTGCTCGTGCTCTTGGACAGGACCCTACCAAGGTCTCCCACACCGTCTAAGATCTTTAGATTCAAGTGTTGGGCTGCCGAGGGGTGGAGGGATTCGAGGAGGGAGTTCCTGGGTGGTGGATTCGTACTATGCCAACATGCTCAATCTTTTACTTCCTTCCCCCCTGCTCAATCACCTTGAGACGTACTCTTTTCTGTCTGTTGTTATCAGTATCTTTTCTCAGCATTTTCTGGCGTCCAGCTGTATCCGGCTTCGTCGATCTGTCCCTTTCATTTCTGCTTCGAAACTAAAAACGCCTCGCTCTCTCATTTGTATTCTTTGACTGGCCACACGGACTTGTCTTATTGGCCTCATTTGACAGTAGTATAGTGCGGTACTGACGCGTCACTGACGCGACGACTTCGGTGGATCTGGCGAGGCGTGTTCAGAGTTCCGCGGGCGCCTGCGAGAGAAGCTTTTTTTTTTTTTTGTTGTGAATTTTAGTATTCAATTGCGGAAGAGGTATGTATATGTACAAGTAGCTAAACACAAGGGCAAATCTAATCAGGATCTATTAAATTTGTTCCTCTTCATCCTCTCCACTCGGCGTGGCTGTCTTCGGGCCGAGCCTCCGTTGGCAGGTTGATTGCCTCGAGCACTCCTCGAGCGTCATCTTCACTCTCCTCTCCCTTCTCCCTCTTCCTTCACTTCGCCTCCTCTTCAGTCGCCAACCCTTCAAGCAATCGTTCTAGACGAATTCGGCTCCGGGTGATGATGGTACGTGGGTCAGGATGTGTTGCCGGCTGGTTGCGTAGGTGGTAGCGGTGGAGGCCCAGCTCGTCCAGGATGACGGCTCGAGTGGCGCGGAAGAGTCGGCGGCAGGTTTTTTCGGGCGCGTCTGTGAGCGATGTCTCGAGGAGCAGACTGGTGGGGTTGAGGTCGGAGATTGTGAGGTGGACCGTGGCGAACTGGGAGAAGAGGGGAATGGAGAGGCGCCATGTCTCGCGAGCGAGTGGGCAGTCGAAGAATCGATGGAGGTTGGTGTCCTTGGGGTATGCGCATGTTTTGCAAGCGGGGGAGATTGTTGGGTCGATCTTCGAGAGGAGGTTTTCGGTGGTTGCTCGATCGTGCGCAATAGCGTAAAGAGTTTCGGCGGCGCGAGTGGGGGTCGGGTAGGTCCATATGCGGGACCAGAAAAGAGAAGGAGAGTCGGGAGTTGGTGTTTCTGGAGGGGTTTTGGAAGGTTTCTTTGGGGGGGACTTTTTTAAGGGTTTTGGGATAGGACGTCGGGGGATTCGAGTGGCGGTTGAGGAGGTTGGAGACGAAGATGAGCAATGGGCATGGGGTCGCGACCTCCTGACCGGCCGAGGCGCCTGTAAACACCGAGAGGTATGCTTCTTTTCCTTCTACTAACAACTCCAGACGAAATGACTCATTACACTCACGGCTTCAAGCCAGTCGACCGAAACCCCGCCCTCCTCAACCCGAAGCACTCTGGCGAAGCACCCGCGATCCCTATTCAAACTCTCCTCAACACCATTCCCAACACTCATCTTGTGCGACAAGTCATCAGACATCTGAGGCCACATCATCCCATCCTTTCGGACCCGATTTGGAACTACTCCTATCGAACGTATCTCCACGGCAAGCTCTCCTGCGAACACCGAGCTGAGGGAAGTGATCTGACTTCTCCACTCAGCGGTGGCGATGGTGAAAGGGAATTTTCCAGAGTGGGAATGGAACGACGAGACTTTCTTTATTACATGCCTCTTCCATGACATTGGCCAGGTTCCCTCGTTCTACTCGCCTGCCATTGAATAGCGTCTGGTCTAACGACACTGGCCGCAGGTTCAGGCTCCCAGTATTCCTGCGACGAAAATGTCCTTCGAATATTATGGGGTATCCGCTTCCGACGCATTACTTAATAGGAAGTATCAAGTCTGACTCTCACCCTTGGTCAGGCGTTTTTGGCGCGTCAATACCTCCTTCCGCACCCCGAGACGGCTTCGCAAGCAGAGCGTGACATGGCAGACGCGGTGGCAGAGGCCATTTGTCGCCACACCAACTTTATCGAAGGAAAAGTGACGACACATACGCAGGTAAGCTGAAACTCATTTAGGCGAGGAATACTTTCAACACCGCTGAGCCATTGTTGATCTCAGATGCTTCAACTCGGCACGATGTGTGAGCTACTTCGCTGGTGATTGAATAGAGAGGAGTGCTGACGCGAGCTCTGAATCTCAGTCGACAATACTGGAGACTATACAAGCTGGATTCATCCGACAACCGCGAAAGAGATTGCTGAGGCGTACCCGCGTCTAGGGTGGACGAAGTGTTTTAGTGAAGCTATGAAGGACGAGGTTCATAACAAACCCTGGAGGTACTAACTTCCTTTTACCTTTTCCAACACTTTTCGCCTGACAAAATCATGATTGTAGTCACACGACGTTCTTTGATGCCGACGACGTCTGGAGCAAGGTAAATGGCAACGACGTTGCGAAGCCGATCGAGGAACAGGAAGCGTCCGCTGGAAAGCAGTAGCAGCCTCTTACTTTGTCTTCCACACTTCTTTTGGTATTGAGACAATGGAGCTTCCATTCCTAAACTCAGCCTTCGGGCACTTCGTAGGTTGCTCCTTCTGAGCGAAATGTGCGCCCCAGCTCGCCGACCCATCCTCCCAGTCAGCCGGCAAGACCTTCCTTCGCGTAAGAAAAACGGCTCAAATATCGGCACAACAATTACCTTACGATGTTTAGATGCAGCAATCGACAAGCCCCCGCCACTGCTTTCCTGCTCGCTCTAATCATGCGAAATACGGAACATGCCCCCGTCCTTGACAAGCTGTGACACCTCTCCGCCAAGCGCTTCAATAGCTTTCGTGAGTTTATCTACATGCTCATCAGGTAACCCTCGAGGCGTCCTCGCGTAAATGTCGAGTCCGGCAGGGGTAAAGAGCGTTGACGCAAAGTACGTGACGACCCATTCTGGTTCTGATTGTGCCCCTGGATTTGAGTGTACGGTGAATCCAAGAAGCTGCCAGCGGGAAGTGGCGATCGCGAGCAATCCCTTGCCCCTCCTGGAAACACAAAGAGGTGGTTCGATGCGAGGTCAGAAAGAGGTCGCGCGCCCATCGTTTACTGAATCAAACGCACCACTTCCATGCTCCAGCTGTGCCTGCTTCGAGTCTGTCTATGCCCTTGACTGTTGACGGAGTTTTGCCTACCGCGTCGGAGACTTTGTTGTAGGAAACGACGTCATCGAAAGTGTGTTCTGGTTCGCCTGAGATGGGTGTGTAGGAAATGACGACGTTCTTCTTTCCTTTCCATAGTGGGAGGGTAGAGGCGACTCTGGAGTGGCCGGAAGAGGTCAATGGTGCTCGGTCGCTGCTCGAGTAGGGTGCGACTCACACATGCCATGAACCGAGCATGCTTGCATAGGGCACTCCACTTCCTTTCGTGTCCTTCCATTCCCCAGGAGAGTAAAGTTCGACCTCTGGACTGACTGATGCTGCTGTGGGTTCCATCTTGAGAATTGCGTTTGTAAACAAGGAGAGGATCCATGTTTCGCGTCTACCGCGGCTGTGCAACGGACATCCGCACGTTATCTCCGGTTAGATATCGCGCAGCGTGGTTACCCGGGACTTCTCTCCAACTTCTATCATCACTCCATACAAGTCGTTCAGAGCAGCAGCGACCATGAGCAACGAAGAGACTCACTTTGACAAGGAATCGCTCAACACGGTCCAGCGGTAAGCAGCCACTTGCTCGACTCCGAATGACCAACGAGCGTCGTGCTTATCACTCCGCACCAACCCCACAGATACAAAGTGAGTCCATCCACGGGCAGTTCTAGGCGTATTCCCTAATCGATTCAAAGCATCGGGCAGCATACGACCGCAAGACAATCTACTCCATCGCGAGAGCAGCTCCAGTCTTGCACGTTGCGTTCATTTGCGATGAGGGCTTGCCGCAATGTATACCAATGGTCGGCGCATTGGAGGAAATAGAGGATGGTGAAGCTTTCGTGTATCTTCATGGTGAGGCGTACACTTGAAAATGCTTTTGAATTGCTGACTGAAACTCATGATTTAGGCTCCTCTGTCTCGCGTTTTATCAAGTCCAACGACGGCGGGAGCCAAATGTGTATCACGGCCACACTGGTTGATGGGTATATTCTATCCCTCACTCCTTACTCCCACGATGTATTTCCGATCCCGTCCAATCTGTTGCTTTTGGTTGATAAAGTCGCTAATCTACAACTGCTGTTCGCAGGTACAATACCGCACCGCCATTCTACACGGAACAACGTTCCCATTCTCAGAATCGTACGACGGCGATACCGAAGCCGCGAAGCTCAATGCTCTAAAGCTTATTACGAATGCTGTCTGTCCGGACCGCTGGGAGAATTCGAGGGTGCCACCGACAGCGGCAGAGTTGAAGTCGACGGGCGTCTTGCGAGTCCGAATTGAGAGTGCCTCAGCCAAGATCAACTCGGGAGGAAGCAGCGATAATGCTACTGTAGGCTTTCAATCTTACTCATTTTATTCCCTTGTCATCTTCTGATTTCAGGAATATTCACAGGACATGGCGAACGAGGATCTCAAGGCGAGGGTGTGGACTGGAGTTCTGTACGCATTTTCAATTTTCCTGGGCACCACGTTTGACCTAAGAAATCTACTGTTCCCATCTAGTCCTATAAGGACAGTCACTCTTTCGCCGCAGCCTTCTGAATACAATCAACTCGTTGGAGCGAAAGTACCGGAGCATGTCACGAATTTCGGTGCAGTATTCGCAGAAAGGCTTGAGGCGGGTACACAAGCTGGACTTTGAAAGATACGAGTCTCACCAAGTACTAAATTTGCTTTCTTTCTACGTACTTCGCGTCCCTAACAAATGGCTTATGCATCTCACCTGAACCCAGCGGCGACGCCATGAACCAGAATCGCAAGAGAGTACACATTGAGGCTCACCACTTCAATCCTGTGGAGCAGGTGGATGTAAGAAAGGCTCACTTCATTTCACTGATACCCACACAAATACAGTCAAGTCTTTATCAACACAACAGAATGCTCAGGGAACGACGCCGCCATCGAAGCAAGAGTCCTCTTGATCTTCGATAGGCTTCGCGATGGCGTTTCCATTCACTTTGCTCCAAATGTCTTCCTCGTCGAAGAACGTCGTGTGGCTGCAAATAATGTCATCAGTCAGGTCTTTGCTCAGGCAACTGTGTACGCATACGCATACCTCCAAGGTTTGTTAACTACTTCATCTCTCATAGCTTCCCCAAAGCATTTCGTCCATCCGAGGCGAGGGTAGGCGCGAGCGATTTCTTTGGCGGTGTTGGGGTGAATCCAATCCGCGGTAGCTCCGACGTTGTCATCTACCAAATCCGATCAAGTTAGCTGGGCAAAAGTGTATCAGTGGTTGAAGGAGCCGAACGTACAAAGGGTACCAAGTTGAAGCATCTATGGAGGTGGAAAAAATGCGGATGTGAGCCAGAGTACATAGTTGAGGAAAGACAGAAAAGAGCAACAGTTGCTCACTTGACCATGTGTAGTAATCTTGCCCTCAATAAAGTTCGTGTGGCGACAAATCGCCTCCGCGACGCTGTCCGCGAGATCCTTCTCATCCTGCGACGCCGTCTCCGGGTTCGGGAGTAGGAATTGTCGAGCAAGGAAAGCCTAGATGATCACACAAAATATCACTCAGCGCACTTCACACAGCTGCCAGAAGAAAATGGAAACCAACGTACCCCATAAAACTCGAAACTCATCTTCGTGGCACGAATATTGGCGGGAACAGCCCCAATATCATGAAACAAACACGCAATAAAAAAGCTCTCATCATGCCAATCCCACTCCGGAAAGTTTCCCTTCACAATCGCCACGGCTGTCGGTATCACTCGGTACTCAGCTCGGTGTTACCCTGTCAACCCATATCACAAAACTCACCATGCAAGTACGCCCGATGGGAATGATTCCAAATCGGATCGGAAAGGATCGGCTTGGTAGGACGGAGATGACGAACGACTCGGCGGACTAGGTGCGTGTTTGGGATCGTGTTGAGTAAGTGTTGGATTGAGATCTCGGGAGCTTGGCCTGGGTTTTTGGGTTTGAGATGGACTGGGTTGCGGTCGACTGGAGTGAAGCCGTGGGAGTAGTGGTTCATTGTTGTTTAGTTTTGTGTTTTGTAGCAGGTGGGAGGAGGGGAAGGAAAGAAGGAAAGGGAAGGAAATTCTCGGTGTAAGAAGTTCGGCTGCGGTCACGAGCAACTCGGAGCGCACCTGCCCAGTGCCCACTTCGCACGCATTATCGCCGCGGACAATTGCTCTCTTGCGCGGGTCTGCTCGCGACTCAAATTATCTCGACCAATGAACCCCATCGTGTATTCCATTAATTATCACCAGTGCAAACATAAACATTCCCACAAACCCCTCCCTACCTCAAAGACTGTGGCGTATTCGCCTGAGCCTCCTTCCTCGCCTTCACCAGCGGTTCCCTCACCATTTCCACGAAAACACTAGTAAGCGTCGGAATAAGCTTCAACTTTGGCGGTTCGATCGGTGCTCTATCCTTCTTCCCATTCCTCCTGCTCGGAATCGGCACCAACCCTCCCGGAACTCTCGGTCTGGCCTCCTCCTGACCTCCTTCCTCGTCCGAACTTCTAACTCCATCATAATCCTCATCTTCTTCCGAATCTTCCGCCGTGACTTCTTCCACGTCTCCCATCACCGAACTAATATGAAGGTTCGCCATGACTCCACTCACAAAAGCAGCATCCGTATCCGCCTCCGTCTGATGACCTTTATCCATCCTCTTCCTCATCCTCTCATGATGAGCGCTCTTCAATTTCCTATGATATTCAATAATAGAATCCACTTCGGCGAGGACGTCCGCGCGTTCTTTTCCGCCGTGTGGGAGAAGGAATTCGAGAGAAACTGGAGAGGGAAGTCCGTCGCGAACGAAATTGATAAAGAGCTCGATCCACTTCATTAGATTGTCGAAGAGACCTTCGCCCTTCGAGTGGACTTGGTGGACGAAATGGTAGAAACGGTTTTCGTGCCGAGCGACGAGGTCGACGAATGTTTGGACGGTGCGTTGAGGGTCGACAAGGTTGGCTAAAGGGGGGGGGGGGGAGCAGCACGGAAGCGGTCAGATTTTGGCTACACTAAGTGATGAGGGTCGACCAACCATCTTCAGCGTGTTCAACAGTCTTGATGAGGTCGTTGAGGAAGATTTGTAGATCCGACAACGAATCCGCAATATTGGCGGCCTTATAAACTTTGGCAAGTGGCTCGTAAAAGATCGTGACCATATCCTTGAGCAAGTCCGACGTGCTTCCCTACGAATCCAATCCCTCCCATCAGCATTCCGATACTCACAAAGCAAACCGAAAGACTGTGAGAAACGCACCTCAAAGATGAGTTCAACCAACTGCTCCTTATCCCTCGCCTTTGTCAACAGTCTCATCAAGACATGCAAGTCTTCAAACAACCAAGCATCATCGTTATCCGGTCCTTCATCATCTTCCGGATCGCTAAGCTCATCTCGAAAGTGCTTGTATTCGGCGTACGCGACGCTCGCTCGTTGAACTCTTTGAAAAGCGGCGCGGTCGAGCATTGGTTCGGAGGAGGAGCGAAGTATGACGGACATGATGTCGAGGTTTTCTGCCACTGATTTTTTAAGAAGGGGAGGGAGGGGGAGGAGAGGGATTAGCG
>JASZXU010000693.1:0-15726 GCA_035521515.1 Phenoliferia sp. Uapishka_3 | reverse complement strand
GTCGGCGCCAATGGCGTTTGGCATTTACTTCTTCTCTTTGGGTGAGCATTGATGTACTTCGGAGGGGGGTGCTGAAAGGCTGACAGGGCTTCCCATCGCAGTTGGATTCTTCATGCTTTCAGCGCAACTCTTCAGCGAGCTAGGGAAGAAGTTCGGTACCTTTAACGAGGAGCACCGCGGCCGAGACCACGTACCGGACGACAGCGCAGATGTCATGGCAGTGAGTCCCAACATTTGACTCTTTTCCTCTCTATCTCTAAGAGGCTCATCCGGTGCACTGTAACTTCAGGGTGGAATCATCACCTACTTTGTCTTCCGCGTCGGCAAGATGATTCTCACCGACTATGACCGCAATGTCACACCTCTCTCCAACTTTGGCTGGGACTACATCATCCGCTTTCAGCTTTGGTTCATTGTGATGGATTGCTTCTTCTACTCGTACGTTTTCACCTCGACAATTTCACCTCAGCCTACTTACCTCTTTCAATCGCAGGTACCACCGTTCGACTCACGAGTTCGACTTCCTGTGGCGAATTCACCAACAACATCACCGTAGCAAGGCACCTACTATGATTTCTTCCGCCCTCGCTGGCCACGCACAACATTTTATCGAAATCATCCTCATTCCGAGTATGACCACCTACATTGTTCCTATGAGTTTCCACGAACAATGGGTGCTCTACCTTTGCCTCGCATACGTTGAGACTATCGGACACTCTGGCATCCGAATTCATGTCGCGAACACCAACACTTGGCTTTCATGTCTTCCCTTCGGCGCCGAGTGAGCTTATTCTTCCGGCTACTTGCAACGCATCGCCTGATAATTTTCTTTCGCAGCCTCAACATTGAAGATCATGACTTGCATCATAGATATGGCAAAAGTGGCAAGAATTTTGTGAGCAAAGTCATATATTCAACTTAGGGAACTACGTTTTGATGGTTTCCACTCAAACAGGGCAAGCAAACCCGCGTGTGGGACAAGATCTTCGGGACAATGGAGGAGCGAGTGGAGACCAAGGAATGTAAGACTCGCTGGATATAAGAGTTGAAAATTGGCCCGTGTTCTGTGAATATTGAGCGTGACTCGTTGTTTGAAGGGAAAAAATTGTCAGATTTGATAGAAGAAGCCGCATGCTTCGCTGCACATTGTCCCCGGTGAAATTTCGGGCGTGCTCCACGGCTCCAGGCTTCAAACCAGGCGTATATTGTAAATCATACGTGTATAGCTGCATCCATGAACTCAGATAATAAGCACATGTTCAGAGCGACTTCGTCAGCGCTCACCTTAATACACGGCCGGATGTCGCGTCCTCTTGGTAAGGCTGATGAGGTGAGCGGGGAGCGATCAGCTCAGATCCATTCGTTATGATCCTGATAAGCCGGTACCGAGGTGCTCCCGGGTCCCGGTTCATTAGCTTCATTATGAGGACATCTGTGCGCTCTGAGATCTGAGGGTGAGGTTTCGCAGGGGTTGTTGACCTCATCCGCAGATAGATGAGTTTTTTGGAGCACTCTATCGTCATTTTACCGCGTTGGTCGACCCACAGAGCTAATGGATCATCTCCTAATTGTACCATCAGGTTTCATAGAACATGCATGACGCCAATGCGAACGTCCGACCCTGAACGAAAGCCAGCGCGGTCCCCTTCGTTGACGGATAGGCATTACGACATCGTCCGAGAAAAGTCAGCCTCAACTTTAGCTTTAGCTCTCTCGCTCGGAATTCTTTTCGATATTTTGCATCCCACTAAAGGCATGTCGACTACCACTCCCAGGACTTCGCGCAAATCTTCGACAAAAGCTGCCGGGTACCGCCTACGCTTTGCCTTTATACTCGCCGTGATTGCTGGCTTTCGAGCCGTCTTCCCGTGCGTATACAATAAGTCGCTCAATTTGAGGGATGGTTTCTAACCCTCCCGCCTTCCAGCCTGTCCTGTCTGACTCTCGCCTATTTGGCATCCACGACCTTCTCGCCTGCCCTCCAACGCTTCCGTCTACCAACAACCCCAATCTATGCCACGCTCCAAGCTCTCCTCCTCGCTTGGGCCGCGAGCGAGGCAATCTTTTCCATCTTCTACCAAATCTGGGCCTTGCGGACGAATAGGCACCGACCTTCTACCAACTACGATCCGAAATTCTTGCGCGACATTGTGAAAAAAGTCCTCGAATCAAACATGAGCGACAACGAGCATGCGGTCGATGACTTCGACTCGACATCCCTTTCGTCCTCTCCACCTTCCGTCGGTATGCGACGTCGGCGCCATGGAACTATCTCTTCCAACCCAGACTCTGGCTACGCCTCCTCATCATCTTCCGCATCCTCCTCTTTCAGCAAGCAACTTCATCCAGAGTACAACTTTATCACTCAGCGGCTCTCCTTCGATGACCATCGTGCCCAGGACTTTCGAGAGACAGCGAGGCATTGGTTCCACGGCGCGCCATTCGAGGAGGTGCGACGAGAAGATGCGTCGCAATGGATGGCTTGGTCGCTGTACGGCACACCATACGAAGAGGTCGTGAAGGAAAGAAGAAACTCAGTCACTTCGGGAGTCCGGATCGAGAGAATGGAGCGCGACGCGGACGTGGGCCGAGACAAACTCGAGACTGTCGATTATTCGGTGGACCTGTGGGAGGCCAGGGCAGGAGTCAAGCTAGCAGGAGGCACCAAGTCAAACGTCGGAGTCGTAAGGATCACATTGGATAAGCTGAAGGTCATGACCAGGCCGCTGGGGCTCTATCTCGGGATTTGGGCGGCGCAGAAGTACTACAAGCACAAGTGTAGACGTATGGGCTTCGAGGAACGACTTTACGAAGGACTGAGGTATTGGATTCGGATTCCGAATGGTTGGAAATCTTCCGAAGTAGAGGAATCAGCGCCGCTCCTTTTCCTCCACGGTCTGGGTGTCGGGCCCGTCGGCTGTACGTTGCTTTCTTTCGCCACAAACATGAAAATTTTCTTACGCTTCCTTCGCAGACGCTCCTATTCTGAATAAGCTTGCCACCGATCCCGACTTTCAGTATCGCCCTATCGTCATCCTTATTCAACCTCATTTGTCAATGTCCATATTCGACACAGCCTACCTGACCCCTCCGGACGCGTCGGCGTGCAACACAAGCTTAAAAGCGCTTGCCAAGGTTCGCCCCCTCTTACTGTTGCTATTGCATTATACAGCTTACATTCTTGGCTCGACAGGACAATCGATTTGAAGACCAAGGATTTACCACCCTGAGTCACGTAAGTCCTTTCCGCCAGTGTTCGGAATGGGTACAAACTCACGCGCCGAATGGACTTGTACCGTAGTCTAACGGCACCATCGTCCACGGTTGGCTTCTCAAGGGTAGTCCGAATCTCATTCGACGTTCATTGATTGTGGATCCAGTCTGTTTCGGTAGGCTTCTCCCCTCAGTTGTCGAGAATGCGAGCTCACTTTTTGCGCATCGACAGCTTTATGGGAGCCACACCTTCCTTACCAATTTCTCTGTTCGTTTGCAGCTTCATTGATCCCTGCTTAGAACGAGCTAACGTCAGTTTTGCTCAGATGCACCCGCAAAGGCACCCATGAGCCATTTGATGAGGTACTTTGTATCGCGTGAACTGGGTGTAGCAAATGTCCTCCAGCGACACTTCGATTGGATCTCGTCGGTCCTTTGGCTGTCCGATGTTCCAGAGGCCTACGACCCATCAAAATTCGCAGTCCACCTCTCCGAAAAAGACGCGATAGTTGACACGCCGCGGATCAGAAATTATCTGGCAGGCGAAGGGTTGAAGGAAGGGGAAGGCTTGAAGGTCTTTCCGAAGCAGAAGCACGGCGACTCGATGTTGGGTCATGGCAAGGGATTCAATGCAGTTCTGTCTTGGTGAGCTGCGACACGCCGGGTGCTTTGAAGAGAAACTGACTGATTGTCGACGCAGGCTTCGAGGCGACTGCTAGAGTTGTTAGTGCAACTTAAGTGCCTTGTTTCTGGATGAAATGTGTATAGGTCTACTTTTGTCCTGTGCAGTCCCATGCGCTGGATAGCTCGCTATTAGGGACAATGCGTCTCTTTTAACATTCTTCGCACGCTGAGCTACGGCACGCTGGTCAGTAGTACGACAGGCCACAATGAGGGCCACCTAAGGGCTCCCGACGTTGGATCTCCGGTAGCGTAATCACTTTACCCTCAGGGTACGCAATCAAAACAACCAGCTCAATATACGAGGGATCGACGATCACGGTATCATTTCATGCCCTACGCTTCGTCCAACGGTCCACACCGCTGAGTGACTATGTCACAATTTTTGTTAGACATGGATTCTTCGGGCCTTGGAAAGAGCTTACTGTAAGTTCGAACCTTCTTGCCCTCCTGTCCTCCGACTCCATCAATCTCCTCTGGTCGTTGTCTACAGTCGAGAGGGACCGCATCAGCTACACGCTCTGAACGCGAATGATCGAGTTCAAGGTAGCTGACCCATCGAGATTCCCTCGTTCGCGGTCGGCACCAGCTTCAATAAGAGCGACGGCGACTTCGGCATGTCCGCTCTCAATTGCGAGATGGAGCGGGGTGTTACCGGCTCGATCCTAGAATTTGCGTGAGATGATGTGTCAAGTAATTTAAAAAATACTGCTTACCTGAAGGTTCAGACGAGGTGCGTTGGGCTTCGTAGGGCTGGTCGAGGCGAGAATCAGTTGCACGAAAGGCAGAGCGCCGGTTGTGGCCGCGCGGTGACTGCAGTGGGCGTAAATGAGCCTCAAGTGGAGTCCGAAAATGCACAGAAAACGATACAACCTACAGTGGAAGTTGATTGGCTTTGTCACGAGTGTTCACGTCCGCTCCTTTTGAGATCAATAGTCGACCCACCTGTACTTGGAAGTTGGCGTAGTCGAAAGACTGGAGGATTACTTTGAAGACTTACCGAGACGTGTCCTTTTGATGCAGCATAGTGGCTGAAAGAGAGGAACAGGTCAGCAAAATGAACATGAATAGCGGATGATTCAAGACTGACAGTCCAGTGAGACCCTTGTCGTTCGCAGCGGTGACATCGGCTCCAGCTCCTACAACCAGAGAAACAACCTCCATGTTCCCTGTTGAGGCTGAAAGTTAAACAAGTAGGTTAGTACTGTCCGCTGGTGCTGATCTTATTTTGCGACGTTGCCCAGATCGGTTTGTATCAAGCCCAGCCCCGACGAAAAACCCAAACTGATGCACCGACATCGCGAACTGAAGCTCGAGAGGTGCAATATTCGAAAGACGCCAAGAGTCAATTATTTAGGGCCGTAGCTGGACACCCCCGCCAGTTGAAAGTGATCATTTCCCACAAAACGGGGCGGAAGTGCTTCAGCTCGTGCACGCAATCGCTCCCGTACCCAACGGAATTAAACCGCCGACAGCGCCAGCCCGAGGGATCTGGTAGCAGATCTTCTTTGGGAGCTCAGCAACACTTGCCGAGCGCATCAATCGACTTCTCGCGGCACTGGTGGCGCCGCGCCAGCATACAACGCTCCAGCTCCCATTTGACCTCAAACTCTGAGCTTCGTCATCTCCCCACTTCCCCCCGAGATTAATTCCCGGGTCTGAGATCCCAGCCAACCAACAGTCCACTCACCTGCGCTGATCAAAGCCGTGTTCCCCACTTCATCCCCATTCTCGAGCGCCTTTTCCTTCTCCTTTCCCTCCAGCTGCGGTATAATATCAAGAATTGCTGACACGGTAGCTGGTGACGGTGGGACTGCCGAGATCGCGTTCTGTAGTGGCGTTCGCTGGTCCTGCGGCGAGTCGGAGGGTCAATGAAGGCGCGCACCAGCGGGACTTAAGGGTGCGGAGCACTTACGGTGTCCAAGGTAGCTAGGAGAGATGGGTTCGCTTCTATGGTGACGCGGACAAGGTTGACCTGACCTGTGGGGGGCAGGCCGCGTCAGCTTCGAGCTCGGGGAGAATGACTTCAGGAATAGTCGGACCTTCTCGAGCGAGTCTGTGAACATCTGGCTTGTTATTGCTCATCGTGGTGGTTTTGTTGGTGAGTCGAGTCAGGCGTTGGAAGCTAATACAGCGCGTCTCTCGCGTACGATAACCAAGCGGCCAAATATTGCGCCTAAATCTATTGACAGGAAAAATTGCTTCAAAGTGAAAGGTTCTCAGCCCCTTAGATCATTACTGCTCGAAAGCCCCCTTGTGGACAATAACAAAGATACATGGGCCAGCAGTTGCTTAGGGCGAGAGACGGGACAGGCCACCAGCTGGGTCAAGCCGGGTCTGCGAGAGATTGCCACTACTCCGGAAAGAAGAACTCTGTGATTCCTTGCTCCATGTAAATGAGAACGATACACATTTTGAGATGTCCCACCAACAACGCAGTCGCCGACGAGACAACTACAGTTACCTCGCGACGCGAAAGCGTCGCTGTCGAGAACGCGACAAGGTACCACCTGCCTTACGAAAAGGTGGAAACTGACAAGTAGGAGTTAGACATAGTAGTATTATGTTGAAAACAAAAGCATGACGAATCTGCTCGGACAGTGCAATCAATATAATATTGAAGGGTACCGTCTGCTGGGGCCCTTGAGGCCTGAGGGTCGGAAATCACTGGGGAACCAGATGCAAAATTGTGCATAATAATTTCGACACCATAAAGACCAGTAGTTGAAACAACACACATATTTTTCAGACTTGGTCATAATCCTCTTAGGGCGCAGCAGGCCTCGCTCAACGAAGATGAGTGGTAGCACCAGTTGAGTCCTACGACTGCTCTCGCCTCACATCCTTACTGATAGAGCCAGCCCATCAGTTTGAGACCTTAAAAGAATGACAAGCGTGTGCTCACCTGACGACACCGTCGCACCAGTCTAGCACTCAAAAGTCCCCTTACTCCTCTTTTTTGGCAGCATAACCTCCACATTCTGTACTCCATCTGCCATCTCCAACCATTTCTTCACTTCTCGCACCTCCTCCTGAGGCGGATCTTGCGTCGGTATCGGAAGGGAGAAGATGTGGTCGTTGGGCAGTGCTCCCACGGGGCCGACGTAGGCGAGAGAGGCGAGGAGACTGCTGGTGGAGAGGTGGGATGATTGAGATGATTGAGAGGATTGGGAGTTGGATGCGGAAGTGGGAGAGTCGGCATCGGAATCGGAAGAGGAAGTGGGGAGGACGTGAGATGGAGAGGAGGTTGACAGGGTAAGATACGTCTTGGTCCCGTATGTGAGGTTCGGAGGTGCGCTCATGATGTTTCAAATTGAATGATTCGAGACTAAAAAGCGCGGAGAATTTCTTGCGAGCGCCTGGAAGCAGAAAGAAGGCAGAGCGAGCACTCGCGAGTGGCGTCAGTCAGGGGTCCTCTTCTCTTCTGCTTTCATCAAAACAAATCAAACGCTCATTTTCCCAGTCGCTTTAAAGCACCTAGCTGCCAGTAAGAGTCCGCACATATGATACCAGAACAGGTGTGGAGGATTGCGTGTGGAACGAGCGGGTTCTGCGCCTTCAAGACGCCGCGAGCTGCCGCATATCGTTGGCGCTGAACTTCCTCCTCCCAATTCCCGCTTCCTCAAACGACCTTGGCAGAAAGAGATTTGTCGAAGCCTATGAGATTTGCACATGCCTCTTCGGATCAGCGCGTGGGCGTCCACAATCTTAGGAGTACAAGACCAACGGTCACTATACCTTTCGGTCAAAGCCCCAAGCGCTTGTTTGTGGAATCTGATATGCAGAGTTTACTTCCCGCCTATGCGGCCCCGCAAGCTCGAGTCGCTTGTGTATAGGCGAAGCGAGCTTTCCGGCGCTGTTGGGCATCAATACATACCAGTTGTGCCAAAACAACGAATCCACAAATTACACAGCTCGCTCTACCATCTCCCTTCGCTGTGCTTTTACACGACGGCGTAATCCTCCGCGGTGAGAAGTACATCAATCGAGTGATCAACCGGTTGACCATCCGCAGGGTCGACAACAGAAAGGACCTGCGCGCCAAAATCTACTCAGCGCTCGTGTTCATTACCAAAGATTGAGAGAAATGATGGAGACTCACCTTGACTCCACAAAGTGTAGTCTGACTAACAAACTCGACCTGAACCGGGAAGAATGCGGCGGCATCATCCCCATCGACTTCAAACTCCATACTTCCCGTCGCAGTTCCCTCCTCCTCGGAAACGACATCAATTGTCCAATCCAATGCGCCGGTGTGAGGGTTGAGGACATAAGTGCCGACGGTTGGAGCTTCTGAGATATTGGGCTCGGCACCTTCGGGGAGAGGAATTGAAATGACAAGGGAGTGGAGTGATAGAGAGGTGTTTTCGAGCTCGTATTCGAGGTTGATGGTTGAAGATCCGTTGTCGCATGATGGCCAGCAGTTGACTGTGAAGTAAATGTCAGATTGAGTACTGATTCTCGAAGCGCACAGGTGGAAACGACACGTACTCGAAACTGGAACACCACTCTCGTCCTTTCCAGTCATCCTCCACTTGAGTACACCGAGTCCCTGACCAACGGGGAAGCCCTTCTTTCCCTCCTTGAGCCTGATCTCTCCTCGCTCCGCCCAGGCCTTCTTGTCGACATTCGGGTGAGTCTTGAATTGAAGATCGTTTCCTCCGACTGCGCCGGCGTAGGAAGAAGGAGGTGGAAGGGAGATGACAACGACTGCTTTGGATGGGTCGGTAATGCGGAGGTCGAGGTCACCCTTGAGTGAGATAGAGTTGAGACCACCGTCGCGGTTCAGGGCAAGGGAGAGAGTTTCGCGAATGACGAGATTGACGCTTTGGGAGTGTAAAGTATCAGTACATACTCAACTTCAAGAAGGCTTGACCACAGACGTACTCTGATTCTTCGACCTCTCCGAAAGGGTTAACATTCTTCGACGGAGCTGGGGGCGCGGTAGGTGTAGCGATTCTCTCCTCCTCAACATGCCTCGGAGCCAAAAGTGGCTCATCCTCGACATTGAGTCCCCCAAGGGCCTCTGCAAGACCTGAATCGTTCTTCCTTCCTTTGGCACCAAGTTGCATTCCCTTAGTTTTGAACTTCGGTGCGGAAGAAGGAGCGGCATCGTATCGTGGCTGTTCGTTGTAGGAAGAGGCGGGGACTGGGGTGTAAGATTGTTGTTGGGAAAAGCCAGAGGAGGAGTTGGAGGAGTAGGGGTTTTGGCCTCGGCGAGTCATCTCGCGTCGTTGTACTTCGAGCTGCTTGGCGCGGCGCTTGAGCTCTTCTTTCGCTTCGTGTTCCTTGTTCTGTGGTCGTGGGGTTTAGCAAAATGGGCCACTGGGAAGAACACTGAGGAAAGACGTACCCTTGCGATAATCTCCTGGATCTTCTCCTCATGACTCTCCATTTCCAACACGCTCCTGACCTGCGGGAGGTTGACATTCTCCCTCCACCCAAGACTAACGACCTCGTCCCAAGCGCTGAGAATCTCAAAGCTAACCCTCAAAACATCCTGTTCTCCGACGGCACCTCCTCGTCCACCACTAGCGAGCTCAGTGAGGATCCTGGTGACGAGTGCCAAAGTAGAGAGGTCGAGAAGGATGTTTGATTGAGTGTTTGTGATGAGAAGGACATATAGGTCTTCCAAAGGAGTGTAGACGAAACGAACGCCTGAGGCTTCGAGAACAGTGTGCTCTGAAGCTGGCGAGACGAGTCGTGGGAAGGAGGAGAGAAGCGATTCCAATCGAGAGCGCGGCAGGCCGAGGAATTGGCGCGAAAGTAGAGCTGCGAGACGGGAGTCAGGGAGAATGTCAGCTCGTGGATCTCATATGGTTGGGTGGGCGTGTGAAATGGGCGCGCGCTGGTGACACGACACCTGCACCCTTGTAGCTGACTGCGCTGCCCCATGTGGACGCGGCAGAACAGCCCAAACAAGATGAGACTCACGCTTTCCTCCTTTTGTGACGACTGATGCTGCGAGTACGACCTGTTTGGCGGGAAAAGGCGGACATGAAATTGGTTTGGCGAGGTGGAGCGCGTCGAGGGAAGAGGTGCAGGCGGAGTAAGGTCAGAATGCGGTCAGCGGAGCACACTGGTAGATAGTCAGCTGCAAACGTAGCGTACCATCTTATCAACCTTCAAAGGAACGGTGACGAAGGGACAGCGGTAGTGACGTTGTAAGAGCAACAAGACGGCGCGCGCGGTTGTCTTTAGGCTGCCGGCGGACCAACATCGCTTGGACACTTACCCTCCTCGCCGTAATGGCAGCAACTGAAGCAAATGTTCAATACAGAGCAAAACGAGACTTTCAAAGACCAACAGTCCTTTCAAAGTATTCAATCCTAGGTTTCCTCTCATCAGGTAACAACAGCTCCCCCACCCTGCCGTTCCACACTCAAGCTCACCTCGACCAACACCAGGAACTTACGGTCGCGTATACAAGGCACGCATAAGACGAGCATCTTCAGATGCTTCTCCAGCTGGTCTCATGGGAACTCCAGGCGCTGCAACTCCCGGCAAGCGACTGAAGTTGTCTCGCGATGACGGCGACGACGATGGAGAGCTCGTGGCCATCAAGAAATTCAAACCAGACAAAGAGGGGGAAGCGGTTACGTATACTGGGATTAGTCAGAGTGCGTGCAGGGAGATTATGGTCAGTCCTTTCCCTTTCGGAGGCTTCGCACCCAAGTCGATCAATCTTGAGCTGATATTTCAGCCCTTTTGTGAATACAGATCAACCGAGAAATTTCCCACGAGCACGTCACAGCACTGAAAGAAGTCATGCTGGAAGAAAAGAGCATTTACCTCGTCTTTGAATACGCCGAGCACGATTTCCTTGTACGTTTCCTCCACTCCCACTCCTCCGCTCTTCTCTGAACCCTCACTATCACCACCCAGCAAATAATCCACCACCATTCCTCAACTCGAACAACTCTCCCCACCCCCGTTTTCAAATCTCTCCTTTGGCAACTTCTCAACGGAGTCTCCTACCTGCACGACAACTGGATAATCCATCGAGACCTCAAGCCCGCCAACATCCTAGTCACCGCAACTGGCCAAGTGAAAATTGGAGACTTGGGTCTAGCTCGCTTATATCAAGAACCTCTTCAACCTCTTTATACGTCGGATAAGATTGTCGTAACAGTTTGGTATCGAAGTCCGGAATTGTTGTTGGGCGCGAGACATTATACGCCCGCTATTGATCAGTGGAGTGTAGGATGTATTTTTGGGGAGCTTTTGGGATTGAGACCAATGTTTAAGGGTGAGGAGGCAAAAGTTGAGATCGGAGGTGGAGGAAAGAAAGGTGGGGTGCCGTTTCAGAGGGATCAGATGACGAGAGTTGTCGAGGTTTTGGGGAGCATTGATCGTCGGTCGTTTCCCTTCTTTGATGAACCTCTTCGCATTCTGACTGCCGCCATTTAAGGCATCCAATGGCCAGCAGTAACACAACTCCCAGAATACTCCCAACTCGCCAAACTAGAGAAGTTCGCCTTCCTCCTCCTCCTCCTCCTCATTTCGCATTCTCTCTAACTCCCCTTTTCACCATCAGGTATCCCGACACCTTACCAAACTGGTACCAAACTCGAATTCCACGAGGAACGAACGCCCAAAATGGACTAGACCTACTCAAAGGTCTACTCACCTATGACCCAGTCGGGCGTATCACAGCTCGACAATCTCTCGTTCATAAATGGTGGTCGGAATCTCCCAGACCTCATTCAAAGTACGTCTGGTCTCAATTCCGGCAACTGCTCGAATGCGAAGGCTGACTGTGTCTGGTGCCTGCCTTCAGCGCGTTCTTGGGACTACCAGCTGGAGTGAGTTATCCCAACAGGAGGGTAACTCACGATGAGACCGATCCGAAGCTGAGTAAACCCAGCTTCGCAACTGGGAGTTCGGGAACATTGCCGTTTGGAGGAGGGGCGACCAGGACAGCTTCGAAGAGGAGTCGGTTGGACTGAGGTTGCTGGGTTTCTTATTCTGATGTTGTTGTAACTTCATCCGCTTTCTTTAACCTTTTGCTCGCTGTGAGATTGGGAAGCTCCGGCAATTGCGCGAGACGCTGACAAGTAATCCCCCGCGTCGACTCGAGACCCAAAGGGATGCTGTCAAGATATTCAAGTACATTTGTTACTGCTTAAAAGACATTTTGACTTGATCAAGGGAATTTGTTAAGTTGTCAATGCAAGAAGGGGCGACGATACAATTTTCAGGTATTCAAAAGACTTTTGGTCGAGGAGTGTAATCTCATTTACTATTCCGCAGGTGCGGCGTCGGTGGTGCTAAAGGTGTGGAAAGCAGGGCTGAAAGGGAGAGTCGTGCGTGAGTAATTCTCTTGACTATTCACGTGGACAACGACTCACTTGAACTCAAGCAAGAGCGGGCGTCCTGAGGGAATGCATCCAGCATGTCAGCGTGAGATACGTCAAAGGATATAGAGTCTTCGCACCTCCGTAGCTGTAAGACTGGAATTTGGCGATAGCAGTCTCGGCCTCCTCCACAGTCGCGAGCTGAACGATTCCGCTGCCTCGGCTGCGACCGTTCTCGAAAAGTACTTCGGCATCGACGACGGTACCAGTGGTCTGGAAAAGCTCTTGCAAGTCCTCGTTTGACGTGCTCCATGGCAGCTGCAAGACGAAGCATCAGCGATCTAGCTCACAGCGTGTGACGAGATAAATACCCACGTTTTTAACAAGAATCTGAACCGAAGGAGCGGCGGCAGCAGCACCAGCGTATGGGCCTCGAGGGGCAAAGTGACCCCCTCCGAATCCTCCTCGCCCAGCGCCTGGGAATCCGGCAAACTGGGCAGACGGGTCCATGCCCATTTGCGAGAAGTCGGCTCCACCGTAGCCCATGTCTGGTGCGCCTCCAAAGTGTCCGAATCCTCCACCGAATCCTCCGCGACCACCAAATCCTCCAAAGCCGCCTCGGCCGAAGGCTCCACGTGGCTGGAAGCCTCCACCGAATCCACCGCGTCCCCCTCCGCCTGGCGCAAAGCGATCCTCTCGCACCTCAAGGATGTTGCTACGAAGAATTCAGAACATCAGCTCTGAGCAGCTCTGAGCTGAACGCTCGATGAGGAGAACATACCCGAAAAATTCCTGTCGGAATCAAAGAGTCAGCAGGAACGAAAGCTGTGAACGGACACTGTTCACTCACGAAACCGTTGTACATCGCGATCGCGTTTTGGGCGTCCTGAGCAGTCTCGTACTAGACACGAAAGGTGTGAGTGACGCGCTTTGAAGTAGCGACTATCGCCAACTGACCACAACAGTCCCAGTACCACTGGGAGTTCCATCTGGGTTGATCTACGTTCCATGATTTCAGCTGGGGTCGCTTAGCAGAAGTGAGCGAGTCATGAAGCTCACCTTGCAGTCTGCACGAATGATTGAACCAGCCGCACGGAACAGATCCTTCAAGTCTTGCCATCCACAGGTGAATGGAAGCTGAAAAGAGGCACTTTATGAGCTAGTGCGCCCAAGGTAAAGTAAACACATATTTTACGAACCCCTTGAACGAACAAGTGGCGACCCTGCCCAGCTTGGTGTCCCTGGAAGCCTCCGTGTCCACCAAAGCCTCCACCGAAAGCACCACGGGGACCTCCAAAGCCACCCCTCGGTGGGCCGGAGAACGCGCCAGGTCCCATGTAGCCAGCGCGGCCGCTGACTGCGTCGGCTCCGTAACGAGCGGTCTCCTCTCGGTCCTTCAGCAACAGCATAAGTCAGCCGGAGTGAGATCGTTCGCAAGCAAAAGTATCTACCTCTCGGATGAAGAGGGGGCGACCAAGCAGAGTCTGGTCGCTCAACTCGCGGATGGCCTTTTGAGCCTCGTCAGGCGTGCTGAACTCAACAACTCTGGGAAATCGCCGAGAATTAGGCTCAATCTAAACAACGGATGGAGATAGGAATAGACATACCCGCATCCTTTGGACATTCCGTTGGGCAACATCATGATTTCGGCGAAGACGACCGTGCCGGCTGTGACAGGACACCAGGAGCCCGATTAAGGGTGATAGAGAGGAGTTTGGAAGTGGCGGTAAGGAAAGGTTGGATAACACCAGGTGGGGGGAAAAGAAAAAAAACCATCCATCAATATCCCATCTCCAAAAACCATCACCTGAGTTCAAACCACTCCACACTCTTGACCCTGCGCCACTGCACCTCTTTGACCTGCTCCGCACCATTCCATCAACTCGAAGAGCCTTCCCAGATATGGTCGGAGTTTGCGAGCGCGGGAAATATCGAGTTGGTCGAGATACATCTTGCGTGCGCGAGGGTCGAGTGAGCGAAAGGTGCGTCCGTGTCGACCTGACCCTTGCTCTCCACTTCTCGCGCTCCACTTCTCCGGCTCGGCCGTCCAGCCCAACTTCTACTAACCAGACCACAACCACAAATTCGCCCGTCGCCAGGGCACAATCCCGCACCCTTCCAGTCACCCCCACACCGCGCCCTGTCCTCAAGTCCTTCTGACCGCCGGATCCCGCTGGCATCTCCACCATCCACTCTACTCGTACCCATCCACTTCTGCTCGCCCGCCACACGTCCAGTCCAGAGAAGCAATGCCAACCACCAACCACCTCGCAACCACACCAACCCATGCCCAACCTCGAAAGAAAAGACCCACCCTCCCTCATGAAGTCCTTCAAGTCGTTCCACTTGGTCTGGAAGCTAAGATTGCCGACGTAGACGCGACACTCCTTCTTGCTCCTCTTGGCTGCTTCGGCGGCAGCAATCTCTCGGTTCATCGCCTTCTTGGCGGGGTCGAAGGGAGCACGCTCGGCGCCACCATGGTGAGCACGAGAGTCGGGAACACCAGCCCATTTCGGTCCTCCAGAAGAAGACTTGGTGGCGGCGGCTGGGTCATCGGTGTCCATGCGACGAGGGCTTTCGGATCGTCGACGAGGTGATTCGCGGCGGGCGGCGGGTGAGCGGGATCGAGATCGGGCTTCACGCTGCACTGGGGAACGAGAGCGCGAGTGGGAGCGTCGGCTGCGGCGAGAGTTGCGCTGGAGGAGGGGAGGAGAGGAGGAAGGTTAGTTCTGATGTCGCGGGTGGCACCTTGTCGGTACTCTTGGGGCACTCGGGGACTGCGCCGGGTCTTGCTCAATCATGCCTCCACCCATTCCTAAGCACCCACACTGGCCCGCCTGGCGCGTCCGAAGGTCCAGCGTGAGCGAAAGCGGATCACCGCGGTCCTCATGCTCTTCTTCTCGACTGCAAGGCGTGGCAAGCTATGCGCTGCGTGTAGAGAGATGAATCCTCACCGAGTCATCATAGTCTGTGATGGAGAAAGATGTTGTCAGCTGACGTGATCGTGGCGAGTGCGTCGAGGGAGTGGCGGGTGAGAGGGAGGTGAAGGGAGACTCGGGGGATGGGCAGCGAGCGAGGGCGTTAGAAATGAGCATACCTGCGTCTGCTACTGGCTTCTCATCTTGGTAGTTGGTGCTGCTCGGAAAGAACACGTTCGTCGTAAGCAGAGAACTGTTGGCAAGGCGCGAGAATCATCCTAGCTTACGTGTCTGGTTGAGCTGTTGCAACCGCGCGAGGTCAGCCTACATCCCCCCATGTTCCTGCTCTGCCTTTACGTACACATTTTGTATCACAGAGCTTGTTGTTGTTTAGGTTGCCGTGAAGCGTGGGCCGTGCGGAGGAGGGAGGCTGAGGACAATACTCGTGCAAAAGTCACGATCTCATCATGACTTGAGTTCACCACCAAAGCTAGCCGTGAGCACTGCTACACGACGCCCTAGCACCATCGCTGCTGCCCCGTCGTCGATCTCCAGTAGCCTCAACGTAAGTATGCTCGTCCAGGATATGATCTATTCAGTGCTGCCCGCCCCTGCCC
>JASZXU010000692.1:0-15745 GCA_035521515.1 Phenoliferia sp. Uapishka_3 | reverse complement strand
CCTCTCTCCACACTCTCAAACTCCGTTCCACAGACCTCTCCGATTCCTCTCTCGGTCGTCTCCTCGCACTCTGCACCCTCTCTCTCCAACACCTCGACATTTCCTACACCCAAATAAAATCTCTCGACATCCTCTCCCGAGCTCTTCACTCTTCACCTAGCTGGAGACTAGAAAAATTAGTCGCGAGTGGTCTGCCGTTGAGTCCTGCTACGCTTGTGGGGTTTTTTAAACCGCTTAGTGAGAGAGGGAGCGAGGAGAGGGGAAGGTTGAAGGTCGTTAAGTTGGGTGCTATTCCTAGTACTAGTAGTAAACAACCGGGGTTGACGGATAAGGTTTTGGAGAAAGTGTTGCCGTTTTTGGAGAGGTTGGAGGGGTTGGAGAAAGTATCGTTTTTTCAGAATTGGGAGGTGAGTGCTTCGATCTGAACAGCGGAAGGGTGAGAGGGAAAAGTTGCTGATGAAGATGCGATATCGTGCCAGCTGGGAAAGAATCGAGAACCCCTCTCTCGTTTCGTCGGAGTAATCGGTCGACGACTCAAAGTCCGTCTCCTCCCTCTTCTTCCCCTCTCCTCAACTGATCCCATCTCTCGTTGATCCAGTTCCTCGATCTCACCCTCTACGTCCAACCTCATCACTTGGAGGGTCTTCTCCCATCCCTCGACAACCCCCTCCCACCTCCCTCTCTTGAAGTCCTCATCCTCGACTCTAGTAAAATAACCGACGAATCAGCGACCGCTATTGGTGAATGTAAAGAGTTGAGGAGTCTGCATTGCGCTGAGACTAAGATATCTAGTGAGCTTTGGTACGTTTCAGGAGGGAAGGAAAAACCTCTGATTATTGAACTTGCAGCGGCGTTTTTGAATGTGGTCATGGCAAGCTGTCCGAAATTGGAAACGTTGAATTTGACGAGCTGTAGAGGAGTGCCGGTCGGGCAGAGGAGGACTTTCTTCGAGGCGTTTGCGAAGGGAGAGGTCGAGTAGGGCTTTGGCACGCGAACGATGCGGTTGCTTGGAATGGAATGGTGCGTTCACGCACTCGTTCTATCTACCATCAAGGGTAGCTGACCCAATTGCATCTTGAAGAGACTCTCCCCTATCCTTCGGTTCCGTTTTTTTTTTGAGAACGAAGGCGCTTTTCGACGTTGTGTCGAAGTGTGCTACTGGTGGCGTCATCAACGCCCAGGACACAGACGATAAAGACTCGGGAGAGGGTATCAATTCTCACGTATACAAATTCTATTCATGTTGTTTGAGTCTATCAGTACTTTTTCGACCAACTCCACCTCGCCCATCACTCCGCTGACTTTTTCTTCGCCCCCTCCCACCTCTCAAACCCATCCCAACTCAGATCAAACATATCCAACATCCTTCCGACGCTCTGATTCACAATATCATCCAGGCTCTCCGGTCGAGTATAGAAGGCGGGTACAGGCGGAAAGATGATAGCACCCGACCTCGTAAGGCTCAACATATTCTCCAAATGAATATCGCTCAACGGCGTCTCCCTCGCAACAATAACCAACTTCCTCCTCTCCTTCAACGTAACATCCGCCGCTCTCGCAATCAAATCTTCTCCATACCCAATCCTCACCGCCGCCAAAGTCTTCATACTACACGGTACAATAATCATTCCATCATGTTGAAAACTTCCCGACGAAATTGCCGCGTATTGATCTTGGAGTGAGTAGCATTTGTCGGCTAGGGCTTTTACTGAGGAGAGTTTGTAGTCGGTTTCGTAGGTGATTGTTTCGGAGGCCCATTTGGAGATGATGAGGTGCGTTTCGACGCCGAGTTCGCGAAGGATCGTGAGGAGTCGGATGGCGTAGATCGCTCCAGTGGCGCCGCACATTGCTACGACGATTCGTTTGGGACGGGAGGAGGGTCTTTGGTGGAAAGAAGAGTCAGTGGAGGAGAGGGATTGTGAATGCGGTGGTACGTACGACATGGTCTGGGAAAGAGTGGTGATTTGATGGCGCTCAAGGTTAAACAAGCGGATGACTTGAGGGCTCGGAAAGGATTTGGGAGTGGAACGTTGTTGGAAGTGGTTGAACGCTCGAGACGAGTGGGGGGACGTCAAAGGTTCAAAGTGCGTGATTTGATGAAGAGCTGGAACGGGACGTCAAGGTGAACTTTCGTGAAGGCGTCGACGATGCAAAGGGAACGAGCTTCTCCAGCAAACTTCAAGCCCAAAAGCTATCATAGCCGCTAAGCGAAGCTATGAAACATACCGAAGCTCAAGGAGGTCGAAGGAGGACGTGAGGGGGCTTTGAGCGGCAACGTTCGGCACGGATCCCAACCCATCCCGTTGTTTCCGCGGACGGCTTCACACGCTCATTGGTCGCTTGGTTCTGGTTCTCGGTCATTTCAAGGAGGGTGAGGCTGGCGACCGCTTATTTTAGCTTATAGCTAGTGCCAGATGTGAGGAAATAAGCGCACTAGGTAGGCTTTGCACACCCCTTTTTGTGGTTCATGGTCGCCTTCGGTCGTCCTCTCCTCCTTTCCTCACGATACTCCCTTCCCTGTCAGTGAATTTTGATTTCTCTTCAGCTACTATCGATACCGCAGAATCATGTCCGCCACATCTCACCTCCCTCGTAAGTCGAAGCAGCCTCAGCGCCTCTTCTGTGACAGAACACCAGCTTATGATCACCCTCGCTGTCCTATAGACATGGAATTCAGAACTTTTGTGGAAGCGCTGGAAGCCGACAACGATTTAGTCCGAGTCACTCGCGAAGTCGACCCTCACCTCGAAGCCGCTGCGATTACTCGCTTGATCTGCGAGACCGATGGACCAGTGCGACTTGAAGTTCCTCGCGCCAAATCGTGAGAGATACTAATCTTATTCTATGTTGACTAGGCTCCTCTCTTTGAAAATGTCAAAGGTGCTAAAAATGGACTCTTCCGGATCCTCGGCGCGCCCAACTCTTTGCGGAAAGACCCCAAGACTCGCTACGGACGCCTTGCTCGTCACCTTGCCCTTCCTCCCACCGCTTCGCTCAAGGAGATTCTCGAGAAAATGGTTAGCTCGCCTTTCGGTGTCGAAAGGCCTCCGGGCTCAAATCTTTGCCTTTTCAGACTTCCGCTGCTCACATTCCACCCATTGAGCCGACCGTGGTATCGACCGGTTCTTGCAAGGAAAATAAGGTATGGGGGTTTCTATCTTCTTCCAGTTGTTATCTTTGTATTAATCTCGGCACTTCAGATTTTCGGCGATGATATCGATTTGACTTTACTGCCTTCGCCCAAAATTCATGATGCCGACGGCGGTCTTTACATCCAGACCTACGGATTCCATGTGATCGCGTCCCCCGACGGAAAGTGGGTCAACTGGTCGTAAGTCACTTTTTCATTCAAGGGCGTTGTTCAATCTGTGGAGGAAACTGATCAACGCGTCCGATTTCGCAGCATCGCTCGCGCCATGATCTACGACAAGAAGTTTGCTTCCACCTTCGTACCATTGAGTTTTGCCTGCAGTACTGATTGACTTAACTCAGGCATTTGGTCGGTCTTGTTATCGAACCGCAACACATCTGGCAAATTCACCAGAAGTGGAAGGTTCGTTTCGAAACCGAGGGCGATTGGTAGCATGCTTACTTTGATTTTTCTGACAGGCAATTGGAAAAGATTGCCCTTGGGCACTTTGTCTAGGTGGCCCACCTGCCGCTTTAATGGCTGCCAGCATGCCCATTCGTGAGTCTCTTTCTGGATGCTGAGACTAAGCGCCACCGCGCCCAAGGGCGACAAGCAAGTTTGCGCCCTTGGAACTCAGACTGATGGGATTGCATGTTGACGATCATTGAATTTATTTGGATCTTCCTCTGCAGCTGATGGAGTCTCCGAGGCTGGTTACATTGGAGCCTTCACAGGAAGCTCGTTGGAAGTCGTCAAGTGCGAGACGAACGATCTCATGGTTCCCGCTAGCTGCGAGATTGTCATGGAGGGTACCCTTTCGATCAGCAAGACCGGCCCGGAAGGACCTTTCGGGGAGATGCATGGTTGTGGGCACCATTTAATTTCGGTTGGGAAGATGGGGACGAGAGAACGCCGACTGACCAGCATTTTTTGCAGATGTTTTCCCGTGAGCTCTTTCTGTGCCTCTTCCACACGGTGACTCGCTCAAACCTATCAACGCGCAGTGGAGATACGCACCAATGGCCTATTTACAATGTCGACGCGATCACTCACCGCGACAACGCCATCCTTCCAATGTCAAGCTGTGGCCGGCTTACCGACGAGACTGTGAGATTTACAGTCGTAAAATTCACTGGCAAAGCTAAATCTGATTGATCTTTTTGAAAGCACACCATGATCGGAGCACTTGCCGCTGCGTCGATGGGCGTTCTATGCCGTGATGCTGGTCTCCCCGTCACAAACGCCGCATCGCCGTTCATATCACAAGTGAGTATTTGGTTGAACGTCATCGGGATTGGTAATGTGATCATTGAAACTCTTGATTAGGTTACTTGGGTTGCTCTGCAATTCGATACGATGAAGCTGAAGGAGTCAGGTATGACCCCTGCCGAGTTGCGAAAGCGGGTCGGCGAGGTTGTTTTCAGCCACAAAGTCGTACGCCTCTTGCTTCCCACCCTCAAGATACATCTGGATTGAAGATATAATACTAGGGATACACGATCCATCGCTTGGTGCTGGTAGGCAGCGATATTGATGTCTACGACGATAAGGATGTCATGTGGGCGTTCACAACTCGATGCCGTCCAGGAGACGACGAGGTACGCAAATCTTGCCAATCACCCGAACTGTCACTGAACATCATGCATTTCAATCAGACTCACTTCAGTGACTGCAAGGCCTTCCCCTTGATACCTTACAATGGACACGGCAACTGGAGTCCGGTGAAGGTCTGTCACAACCGAACCACCACCACTCGAAAATTTACTCACTCATCAAATCGTCAGGGCGGGAAAGTGGTATCAGACGCCATTATGCCGAGCGAATATAAGACCGGAAAGCCTGACTGGATCGCAGCTGACTTCAAGAATTCCTACCCGGAGGAACTCAAGGCGAAGATTCATGCCAGCTGGGAGGCTGACGGCTTCGCGCCTCTCTAGACTTTTGAGCGTATCGTATTGCAAATCACCCTTGCAAGCTCATCGAGGTGTCCCGTGTAACGGCTGCCCACTAAGGGTCGAGTGAGGCGCCTGTCTTTTACGTCTCGAAGTATTTGGGGCGCGAGAGTCTGCCTTCGGAGAAAAGAACCGTCAGAGAATGGGTTGGCAATCAGAGATGAGTCTGTCCATTTCATCCATAGGCCGTTGAGGCCGAGCACTTCGTTCCTCAATTGACCCTAAAAAAGCTCCCATCGCACCTGTGAACAAAAGATCAATACTTCCGAGCGACTAGTCGACACGTTTCGCCTCGAGGTAGCTTACCTGTGGCTTCTATAGCTCGCTGGCCACAGCATCCTTCTTCACCAACATCTCTTCCCACTCAGACAGCGGCACAGAAAGATGTGTTATGGCACCACCGGCACCTAGCGTGAGTTCTGCGTGGACCAGTGTTGAGTGGTTATGATTTCGTTGAGAGACAGAAGGGCTCACGGTCGCCTTGTACAGCTAAAGTGCGGATTACGACCGAGAAATCTGTCGTTCCGTCTACTGCAACAAATCCAAATACCCCTATGAACGCAGAATGCTCAATGACTCGCTTCCGATGTAGCCACCATTTCAAAGAACTCAGCTCACCAGAGTAGACTCCTCTCTTACGCCCACCCTCAAGGTCCTCGAGTAGCTTGCAGGCGCGAACCTTGGGAGCGCCAGTCATAGAGCCTGCGCAATGTGACCGTCAGCGAAATGAAAATGATGAACACTTGTGATCAAACAAACCTGGGGGGAAAGCTCTTCCCACAGCCTCGAATGGACTGAGAGCAGGAGACAGCTTCCCAGTGATACTTGTGACCAGCCTGCAGCAGCGAAAGGATGATTAGCAGATGCTCTTCAACCGGAGGGAGAGCAAAAGCGCACTGATGGACTGTCTGAATCGTCTCAACCGTGATCAACTTGGGGACCTCGACGCTAGCAACCTCACAAAAACCCAGCAAATCGTTGCGACTCAAATCCACGATCATGAGGTTTTCTGCCCTTTCCTTCTCATCGTTCTCCAGCACATGCTTCCTCCTCGCGTCCTCGATCGGATCATCACTCCTTCTGACGGTACCCTTGATTGGTTGCATGTCGGCATTGCCCTCTTTGTCGATCTTCATGAATCTTTCGGGTGACGAGGAGAGGATGGAGAATGATGACAGAGGGAGGTGAAAGTAGGCCGAGTATCGAGCTGGGTTAGACGTTCGCAAAGAGAGGTAAAGTGGATACGGCGATGCGGCGAGATTTGAAGAAATGGTTGTCCGGAACATGGTGGTGAGGCACAGCTCGTAAGACTCGCCAAGAGTAATCAAGGCGCGAGCACGATCAATAGCGTCGATGTAGGCTGGCTCATCGAGGTCGGGAAGCATAGTCGTGTTGAGAGATAAGTTGAGCTTGGACGTTGGAGGGCGTGCCGTAGTCGAAGGCGAAGAAGAGAAAAAGGCCAGTACGGACGAGGTCCATGACTTCCATTCGGCTTCTTCGAGCCCAAAGCGAGATCCAGATGCGCTCTCTTCTCTTTCAGCCTCATTCTCCGCCCCTGGTGACTCCACTCGCACTAGAGCCGTCGCTCGCCATGAGCCAGTGTCGTGCTCGAAAGAAAGAACGCTCGAGGCGAAGGCGAATTCTGAGTCGCGTCGTTCAGGCTCATCGTCCGTAGTCACTGGCGAGCCAAGAGTCACATCTTTCATCTCGTAGTTTATGGAGCCCACGAAGCCAATGGGCACGGAAGGAAGAGACGGATCCACGATTCGAGTCCTGCGCCTCAGGACGCCTTGAGTGCGCGCCAGGACAGAGACGAAAGTGTGGGGAGCGTTGATGGGAAAGCTTGTGGGAGGCTGAGTGGGCGAGGAGTGTACCACGAGATTATTCGTGGGTCGAGTGAAAGACCATGTGAGTTGAGGATTGAAGAGGTGCGAAAATTGCGACTCGGCTGTGGCCTGTAATAGCACGGTCACGGTCAGTACCCGCAATCACTTCGGATCGACCTCAAAGGTGAGTCTAACCCTTGCAGAGTCGAGCCACACTTCTCCCATCCCACTTTTGTCTCTCACGAGCCCTTCGAAAACGTCTTGTGGACAGCGACCTCCTCCATCTCCCAGAGCCAAACTCCGTTGTTCCCACCGCCAAGTCGGAGAATGAAGGGTGGGCGCAAAGCTGGGAACATCTGGAATTAGATTCCGGAATCCGCGTTTGTAGCAGGTTGTCAGGGCGAGGACGTGGGGTGGAAGAGGGAGCGTCGGGTCAATGGAGCGGGGGCATTTTATTCGGTGCGAGTGGGCGAGGTTAAGAAAGTTGGAAAGCAGCTGGACTCCATAGGTCGAGGCGATAGACTAGTAGAACAATGATGATGTATTAGCTTCAGTAGATCACGACCGGCATAGTATCTTACTTCAGGATGGAACTGAACACCCCAAAGCGGTCGCGAGCGGTGTCGTAGCCCCATTACGCTTCGATGGTCCCCCTGCATCGTAGCCCACCCGATCACTTCGAGTTCCGCTGGAAGACTATCTTTCGCAACTTCAAGACTGTTGTACTGGATGACGTCGAATAGATTCGGAATGTTGTTGAAGAGTGCGTCCCCTTCATGCTCAACGTGCGAGATACGGCCGTGGCGCGGAGTCGGAGCCTTGACGACCTGAAATAGCGTCTCAGCATTCAAGAAGACGTCCTTGAAGATTTGAAAACAATCACGCTGCCTCCAAATGCCGTAGCGAGACCCTGGTGACCGAGACAGATACCAAGGATTGGGAGGACGTCCCCGAATTCTTGAATGAGGCGAGCCGGCCAAGAAAAGTCGGACTTGTGGTGAGGAGAGCCAGGTCCTGGTCCTAGAATGACACAGGAAACGCTTGGCAGGACTTCGGTAGTAAATTCATCCCTAATCTCACGACGGGGTCAGCGCCACTCCCAATAGAAAGTCCTTGCCCGGCGCGACCGCGCCCGTTTCCTGGCAACTCACCAGGTCATCGAATCCACATTGACCACAACCACCCTATCTTCCCATCCATCCTGCTCCCATCGTGTCGAGAAAGCCTCCGCTGCTGGGGATAGAGCTCCGACTTGGGAGAAGAGCGAGAGCACGTTGCGCGTGTAGCTGTCGTGAAAGTCGAGGATGAGGGTTGTTGGAATGAGCTGAGGTTCTATTGGTGGCTGCTGCATGGCGGTGGGCCGCGAGCTGGTCGCGCCAGCGCTTTATCGACGCGAATGGCAAAATGTTGAGATCGGACCGCCTTGAGTTGACGGACAGACGCTTTAAGTGTCGAAAAATCTTCCATTTTCTCGGTCTCTCCTAACCCTTGATTCTGATTCTAGGACTGCTACACAGTTTCCAACTACCCCGTAACCGCTGAACTTCGGCGAAGACGGGCGTTCGTTGAAAAAAATGACAAGGAGAGGTCGTCCTTGTGAAAACGAAGGGACAGCGTAATCGTATGTCTGTTTAATCGCTTCTGAGAAAGGGAAAGCGAGGCTTCATCCTCGAACAACCTGGCTCGAGTTTTGCATTTATTCCTCGACCGCGTTGTGCGACGTAGAGCAGCATAGCAGGGTCCTATGCTGCAGTCAACTACGCACTCCCTGATTCAGAATATCGAGTGAAGGTAATCTTCTATCTGGTGATCCGCAAGACTCCTCAAATTGCGCAGGAAACGACCAAGAGCGATCTCCTAAAACGGTCCCGCCTGCGATATAAAACTGAAACAAGGCGGACTCGTTGAACGGAAAGGAGCTCTAGAACAATACCAGCGGTGTCAGAATCGCGAAGACAAGTCTCTTCCTACCCCACTCACCATTCCTTCTCAGGTGCTCAAGTCTTTCCAACCGAAAGCAATGGCGGCTCTGGCCCGCATGCCTTCCTTACTCAAACCGCCGGTCGGTCACGGAGTGGTCCCCGGAGAGTGCGCTATGTGCAAGAGATCTGTGAGTACGAGAGCCGTTACCAAACGAGAGTTCTCTCACTCGAGAAATTCCAGGCAATTCTTGAGCGATCACTGGTACTCAACCCTTGCGAGGAATGCTCCCGAGTGCACCGTTGGACGATGTACTGCTCAAGGCAAGTCGACGTCGGCCGCGAAATCTCCTTCTCGAAACACAGCCTTACCTTCTTCAATGGCTCTGAAGTTCCTGTCAATCTAGACACTGGGATGTTCACAAAAGTTCCTGCGGCCAGATCCTATCCCCAAGAACATCCACCGTCCACCCGAGCTTCGACTCTCCAACACCCCTCTTCACTCCGACCCCAAGTCCGGCACTCCTGCGCCAGATTTATTTCCTCAAACGGTTCGGACGCGACTTCGACTACGGTTTCTTCCAAAACGGCCGGCCCGTGGGATTGAGAGTTGCCCACCCCGAGCGTAGCAAACTCCAAATTTGTAGGGCGGCTGCGATCACGCAGACGAAGAGGAAGGATCGGGAGGAGATGATGGTGGAATTGACACTCGTCTTGGCCGAGTCGGATGACGCGAGGGAGAAGATATCGGAGGCGAGGGATTTGAGGAAGATCGCGTTGGCTCGCCAGATCGAAGAGGAATACGAGGCGGATGTGTTGAGTGCGTTTTCATGCGGCGACCTTGGGCAGTGAACGCTCAGTGAATTGTAGTATCCTGGGTGTAAAGCTGGGCGTATGTAAAGATTCGTGAAATAAGAGTCAGTATGGAAGTATTTCTTTGTACCAAGGGTGTGCTTTTGTCTAAATTCGCAAGACACAACCAGTCTACCTGCCTCGCCCTGGTCGTCCACGCATCGCCCGTTGGGCTCCACGAGGTGCTTGGGGACCTGATTGCTGCTGGAAACATGAAAGCAGGTTTAGCATTCTTCTCGAAATGATTCGGCAAATTGAAACACACCTGTTGAGATTGCTGAGCGAGGACAAAGCGTTAGGATCCAATCACGAGGTGCCGACGAACAGAGCGATGAGCTTACGGGGTTGGTGATAGTCTCATCAACCGAAAGAACAAGGCAAGCTGCCTCAGCCGCACCCTCGAGGGCGTTAATTTTGACGAGAGACGGCTCCCAAACGAAACGCTCCATGTTGTTGGCGACACCCTCGCCCTCGACATCGACTCCGGCCCACATCTCCCCGCGCGCGTGAAGCATGCGAAGCTTGTTGAGAACATCGGTCGCGTCGATTCCAGCGTTGTCACAGATCTGACGGGGGATGACCTCGAGCGCCTTGGCGAAGGCACCAATGATAAGCTGTTGCTTGCCCTCGATTGTTCGCGAAGTGTCCCGAAGGAACTTGGAAATCTCCATCTATAGTAAACCAAGCAATGAGCAAGCAGTGCAAGTTGGGAATGAAACACAACCAACCTCGGTAGCTCCTCCACCAGCCACAACCTGGTTGTTCTTGATGGCTCGCTTGACGATCATAATAGCGTCGTGCAGACTTCGCTCGACCTCGGAAATAAACTGCTCGGCTCCACCACGAAGGAGAAGGGTGCAGGTCATCGCCTTGGGGGCGCCCTCGAACAAGTTGAATCGCTCGCTTCCGACCTGCCTCTCCTCGAACGATCCACATGATCCAAGGTGCTCTTCGTGGATGTCAGAAGTTGTCGACTGAATCGATCCTCCGACGGCCTGCACTACACGCTTGAGATCGTCGTTGGCAACGCGACCGGCACAGAAGATGTCGCGGTCGGCAAAGTATTGGGTGGCAAGATCTCCGATGGGAAGGCGCGAAAGAACGACCTTGGCTCCAGTGTTGGTGATGGCCTCGAGTTTGTTGTAGATGATGGACCACTCGGCGTCGACAATTGCTTGGTATTCCTAGTTTCCAAAATTAGAGTCAGTAAGGACCTGAGAGCGATTCGAGGGATTGTATACGCACGGAAACCTCCTCAATTCGGACCTCTGCGTTGTCGCGCTCCGCCTTGAGCTCGAGCTCTACATTCAGGCAGAGAATTTTGGGGTTTTTAAAAGACTTCGGCTGTTGCTCGAATCCGGCGTAACTGAAAGTCTTTTTGAAGGCGACTCCCTTCACGAGCAAACTGTCCTCCATTCCTCCTCCAGGAATCTTCTTGATTCCGATGAGGGTATCATCAAGGACCTCCTGGTCAAGAGTAAGGACAGCATCGACGACCATGTTGGAAAAGAAGGGTTTCTGGCCGTGGATGAGCTTGGAAGACATCGCGGTTGATGCGCACTTGAGGAGCAGGTCGCGGAAGTCGCTGGGTAAAGAGGATGGCTAAGCTATGAGTTCAATAGGGAGGAGCCGTACTCACGCTTCGTTTGTTCGCTCAATCTGCACAGCAATCTCCTTGACGCGAGCGATAGCCTGCGAGCGCATGCAAGCTCTCGTCAGCATCATTGCGGCCTGAGAGCGTGATAGAACGGGAACGCACGAGGGAAGCAGCCTTTCGGTATCCTCGGATGATAATATGCGGGCTGACTCCATCCTCAATAAAGCTCTTGCTCTCCCTCAGCAGCTCAGCGGCGAGGAGGACAACACTCGTTGTTCCGTCTCCGACCTCCGCATCCTGTGCCCTCGCAATATCCACCAGTGTCTTGGCGGCCGGGTGCACAACTTCCAAAAGCTTCATGATAGTTGCTCCGTCGTTTGAGATGGTAGTTTGCCCGTTGGCAGAAACAATAAGCTTGTCCATACCGCGCGGCCCGAGGGTTGAAGAAACAGTGTTGGCGATGGCGAGACAGGCGGCGATATTGGAAAGGAGTTGGGGGGTTCCTTGAGACGTGTCGGTCCCCTCTGCAAAACAGCCGGATTGTCAGACACGCGTTGCAAAATTCATGAAGCGAGGTGTGTACCGCGTAGGACGACGACGGTCGGGTTCTGCAAGACACAAAGTTGTCAACAACTGGTTCCAGCGCTAGTTAAGGGCCTCCTAGCTTACGCCCATGTATGGCATTCGTCCTGCCATATTGGTATGAGTTTTGAGGTGTAGAGGGCGCGGTAGCTGGTAAGCGACCAGCGCGACCTTCCACCACGGTCCAAAATATTTAATTTCTGCAACAGTTTGATCGCATTTCTCTCACACTTGTCGGCTCGCGCCAGTCTTTCTCCGCATTGACGTTGAATCTTATCTCTCATCCTCGACAAGAAGTCGATGCGGCTCTATCGCCTGCCTTCAGCACCTGCGCTATTTGCTCCGCTTTCCCAGTCTGACGTCGCAACCGTCTCCTAAGTCGGCAGAGGCGCGACTGCTCGCTCTAGTGCTCGCATAGAATGGAGAAGACGTTACTGTCTTGAGGTAGATACAAGACTGCCCGTCAGGCGGACAGGGCGTTTCCACAGGGAGTTCAGAGGTGGCAGGAGGCAGTAGGTCCAGGGTGGGCGGCGCTGGGCGTAGGTGCTGAGCAGCTACATGTTTTCCTGGAATCGACAACTTCTCCCCTTCAACCGGCCCGGCACATTGCCCACGAGCCGTTGGAATCCGTTGCCTGCGACCGGCAGAGCAGATTACGACCAGAACGGCTCATTTTCGAGCCTGTTGCAACTTCCACTCTTGTCGGTGAGTACTCTCTGTTGAGTTCTCGTACTCGCCCTGAATTTCCAGCAGCACATGTGCATACCGCAGGTCCAGCTTGGGTCCAACGAGGTTTCCGACACGTCGAAATGTTCGCCGAGCTCCGCGGAGCGGTAGGGCACAAAAAATCTTCTTTCTCGTATACTTTTCCCTTCCTACTCCACGCGACGAAATATTCCGAGTCTGAAGCATCGCTTTTCAAATGGATCCAGCACTTCTCGCCACACTTCAGCACTCTCTCCCCCCAAGCGAGTTCAATCGCCTGATGCGCAACCCAGACATGATGGCACAGCTCGTGGACACCCTCGGCAGGATCGGACTTGCCCCACTAGCTGGGAACTTTTCCCGAAGCAGCTTCGACGACCAGGCCGCCGCACGTATAGCCAATGCGAAGCAGCGTTTTGAGGAGGAGAAGCGTCGACCACCACGCCTGGTCCCAGAGACAGCTCGTGCAACCCTTATAAGCAACTTCGAGACCAATAGGGGAACGCAGATGGAGATAGAACGTTCTCGCGAACACATAACGTACACGACCTACTGCGGTGTTGAAAAGGATTTCTCGCAGCTGCCGTGGTCTGTACTTCGACCTGGTAAGTGTTTGAGTACTCGCGTCTCGACTTGGCTGACTCCTCTCTGTAGTGTTTCTCAAAGACATGCTAGTCAATTCAAGACACTTCGTTGGTCGTCCGTTATGGCTCTCTCTCATACAGGTCTAACCGTGAGTTGTTCGTGCAGGGACGTTACCTGCTCATTCGAACTGTCACGCAACCCCGTATGCCAAACCTGCGCGCTTTTATGTAGGCCTCGCTCAATATCGAACATCATAATTTTTACAGTGCTAAGCGCTGGGTTGACTTTCATGGCGGAGGACGAAAAGGGTCGAGTGTGGGTGTCTTACGCTCCATCACCTTCAAGAGAGCTAATTCCCCTTCCTGCAAACAAGTGACATGATCAGCATATACAACATCAATCTGAAGAGTATCCGCTGCGGCCCGGAGCTTGATCAACTCTTCCCAGTCGGCACAGTCCTCGCCATTCGTGAGCCGACTTACAAAATGGCGGCAACTGGGCCCGGGACCCTCGTTCGAATCGATTCGCCTACAGACGCCCTTTGGATTGGCGAGAACCATCCCCTTTTCAAATCAGCTCAATGGAAGTTCCCGGGTCCAGCTCAAGCCGTCGTCGACTTCAGAGCCGTCGGAAACGTCCAATTTGGGAAGGGCCAGTTCCGACTTGCCGCCAAAACATACTCCAGAGGGATCGAAGCTCGTTTGAAGCTTAGCGACCAAATCCTACTACATCTCAATCGCTCTGCTGCGAACCTCGGCTTTGGGGCTTTCAAGGCCGCCTACAGCGACGCAGAGATCGTCTTGACGATGTTGGAGAGCGGCGTTGAAGGCTCGAAGACATCCAAAATAAAGGCTTTGCAACGACGAGCCGTGGCAGAGGAGAAGATGGGGCACCACCAGCGCGCTTTGAAACATTTCGAGGAACTCTTCGCTTATGCGCCAGACTGCAGTGACGCACAGAAGGGAATGAAACGCATCTCGGCGAAGCTAGAGCAGGCGCAAAGCGGCAACTACGACTGGGTCCACTTCTTCAAGAGTAGCTTTGCCGGGGATGACTCTTGTCGTCACGATGTTGCCGACTTCGTAGGACCTTGCCGAATCGCCAAAGTCGCGGAACGCGGTGGGGGTCGAGGAGTTCTCGCTACAGAAGATATCAAGCCGGGGGAAGTTCTACTGCTCGAAAGAGCGTTCGCCTGCGAATTCCCGAGCCTCAACCACCACACGCTTGCTATGGATTTTCAGAAAGGTGTCATCAGGACCGCCACTCAAACCCAGCTTGTCGCCACAATCATTGCGAAAGTAATGGATGATCCCTCCCTCCTCAAAGTCATTAACGCACTATACGCTGGTGAAAATATGCCTGGGCCCTCCGACTTTCCCACTGCAACCCTCGGCGACCTCGACAGCGACTCGGAATCTTGCGATATAGACACGGCGAGAGTTGAAGGAGTCTGCAGTTTCAATAGGTGAGCTTGACCTTCTCAGAACTTTTGACGATGTCCTCGATCATTAAGGTTGATTCGCTTCATTAGCTTTGGGGGGCTCCCCTCTCGGAAAATCTCCAACTCTGCTGGCGTCGACGAGCCTGACTCCAGTTCAAAGGCCTCAGGAGCCCTTTTCGCTCGGAGCTCCCTTTTCAACCACTCTTGTGTGCCCAACGCCTTGTGGACCATGTACGGAGATGTCATCGTAATTCGCTCCAGGATTGCGATCAAGTCCAACGATGAGATTTTCCTTCCCTATTTCGACGCTCTCGACCCGGGAACGCGCAAGGACAGTGGAATGCGAAAATTCTTTCCCAACTCCAAAAATCCCTGTGCTTGTGCCCTCTGTGTGGCGGATCAGATCGACGGCCTTCAAAATCTCACCAAACGTATCAAGCTCATCGAGACTCGACTGCCCGCTCTCTGGACGGCCTTGCGAAAAGCTCTTGCAACATCAGGCTCTCCAACAACACACAACCATCGTATGGCGCAAGCTTTTGTGAGGGAAATCGATGGGACTCATAACAAAATGAGGGTAGCTCTTCGCCCGAGCCTCGCGCATGCTTACCACCTACTGGCCGAATCAACATCGCGAGGTTCGCCAAATCGGCGTCGCGCTGCCCCGCATTCTGGGCCCTGATCGCCGTCTGACAGAAATGCAATCGTTGCCAAACGCCCTGCGAACGTTCGCTTATCACTCCAGCGATCCTTGCGAAGCTGTCTCGCAACTCCCCAAGATAATTTTCCTGCCATAGATGCCATGAAGGCACCGTCCACTGCCAAACCAACCTACAAAGCCCTGCCGGCGCACTGCTGAATCGATGAAATAGCTACGGTATCTTCCTTATTTTTTTAAGTGCCTCATACATTTCAACACATATTGTATGTTGAAACAGAAGTTTCGCGGCCAGCCACCATACCACTTGTCCCCAAGACAAGTACCCGCGTAAACGGAGAAGCACCCCCCGTCCCCCTCCAATCGCGCCCCCGAAATCTGTCACTGACCTTCATCACAATAATCTCCATCAATTCGCCCATCTGCGTCGCCAGGTGAAACAGCTCATCGGCCCAGCCGCGTCCAGCCGGAGGCTCTCGCCACCACCCGCCGCCCCAC
>JASZXU010000691.1:0-15750 GCA_035521515.1 Phenoliferia sp. Uapishka_3 | reverse complement strand
ATTGGAGGAGGGGAGGTATCCCGAGGAGGAGATGAGGAGATTGGAGGAAGATGTGGAGGGCACACTGGGGGGGTTGAGGATGTTTCATAAGGAGGGGGGAGTTATGCATGAGGATTTGGTGGATGTGCTTTTGGCTTATACGGTTTATGTGGGGGGTCAACCGCGATATGTAGGCTCTTCAACTCTTCAGTTTCGAAAGTATTGAGCTGATGCGCGAAGTTGATCATCAGCCACAAGGTCTTTCATATCCAGCCGCCATGCTTCTCCTAAATATGCCCGCAACAGACGCTTTCGTCACTCTAGTCAACCTCGTCAACAAATCGTTCCTCAAATCCTTCTACACCAATTCTCCCGAGGAGGTTCGTCCTCAAGCCATCCCTCTACTTTCACTTTTTTTACAAACCCAGCTCACCCAAATTTGGATCGGATCGTCCAGGTGGACGCCTACTACAGGATTTTCGACACTCTTTTAGCAGACACCATGCCAAAAGTCTACGCCAGTCCGTCCTTTTCCCTCTCTCCTTTCCCTCCCTCCTCCACCTCGCTAAACCAGTCTTTCTCCCTTTTTCCCCCAGATTTCTCCCACGAAGTCGTCCGACCTTCTCTCTACCTCCACCCCTGGCTCACAACAACTTTCGTCTCTTTCCTCCCACTCGATCTCGCCACCCGTATCTTCGACGTATTCCTCCTCGAAGGTGATTCCTTCCTATTCCGCGTAGCTCTCGTAATCCTCCAAATCCTCGAACCGCGTCTATTCAATCCCGTGCTATCCGAGCTAGACGCGGTATTCAAAGGCGAGGATCGGGGAGCGGTGTTGGTAGTGAAGAGGGAGAGAGGACTGGGAGAGGGTGATGAAGTGGCCAAGGAGGATGTTTATGAGGAGATGGGATGTAGGGAGGAAGAAGTCTTTAGGAGGCTGGAAAAGTTGGAGTGGAAAGAAGAGACTTGGGATAGATTGGTGACGAGGGAATTGCCGGAGGCGGATTGAGGGAGAGGAAGGCGAGGGGCGCTTGGATTGGATGAGAGATAAAAAGACACTATATAGGATTTGTGTGAATTCGAAGTAAGATCAGTTTGTTGATTTTGGATCGCTTTTTGGCTCCTGAAGAAGCGATCGAACATCGGTGAAATGAACTGCAGTCTTCGCGGACGCCGCCACCCACGCCGGATGGAAATGCAAGCGCAACAGTGATCGTTGTCCGGCCGGAACATGGCACATTCCTGGCAGATTTGAGCTGGGAGCAGTGCTATTCTGAAAAGGTGAAAAAAGAGCCCACGAAGCAAAAGGCCAACGCAACATTTCAGGAAGATATGTCGAGCCGGTGCTGTTTCCCAACCGGGGAGTCGAACCCCGTTCGCGGCTGTGAGAGAGCCGAATCATAACCGGTAGGCCAGCTAGGATTTCGGGTAAATGTGTCTGCGCAATTAGATTTGTGTAGGTCAGAGCAGTGAGGTTTCCCGCTTGCGAAGCCTAAGATGGATTTTCGTTCTTGATTGCGATGTTTCAATACAACCTGCAAGACCTCAACTACGCTCTAGAAGGGTTTCAAGTGTACTCTCCCGGTGAGAATGAGCGTACTACTCGAGAGATAACCACGTCCATCTCTGAGACTGGAGCCGCGAACGTCAACCGAAAGCGGGTTTGCCTACCCTTTTGATGTTCGCATCTTCTGGTCTGGGAATCTTCTGGAAACAGAAAAATCGACCATGAGACTTGTTCCAAGTCTTCCGAGGTGGAGTTAGTGTGTGCGTGCGCTGACGACCAGCGAGGTCGTCGTGATTCAAACATGTCGACAACTCGAAAAGCGCACGCATGCAGGATGTGCCTTCGAGAACGAGAAGGGAGATTTGTACCAAGTACCTTAGATAGGAAGCTCTTAGCTTGCTGTAGATATTTGTTGGCTTTCCGGCGAAACATTCGCGACGTCGAAGTCGCGAAGCTGGAGGCGTCGGAAAATTCACCACATACAGCGGCATTTCCTCACGGCACTTCCTCACACTTCCTCCGACCCGACTAGGACTTTGCTATGAAATGGTGTCTATCACGACTGTACCCGCTGCTGTGAGTCAATTTCTGTTGACGATGGTGCGACCCGAAAGGGTGGACTATTGCTCCTGACGTACAGATGGAGTGTGCGCCGTTTCCGCTCCATGCAAGGACTCAGCTGCTTCCTTCTGTGTGGCTCGTCGTCCGAGTACTTGCGAGTGAAATTGTGAGAGAAAGTACATATAAATAGACGCAAAAGACGCCTTACAGATCGACCTATGTACTGTCGATCGTTTCCAAAGCGCGTCGTGCGTCGAGCCGCGAGAGCGCAACTCGTGCGCAGTCGGTGCCCGGAGTTGGAGCTGCCCCTTTCTCCAAGTGCTGTGCCACTCTTCCATCTGCGCATCGTCACCACTTTTTTCTCTTCTCCCCACGGCCACACGCCAACCCAACGACAAGAACGAGGGCTCGGAACTCGCAAGGGAGGCGCGCGATGTTCTCACTCCCTCTCCTCACCTCCGTCGCACTCCTTTCGAATGTTGTTCATGGCGCCTTTCTCCAAACCCCGCTCGGCCTTCCTTCCCTCTCCCTTCAAAAAGCTACAGCACCACGTCAATCAATTGGTCTAGCAGACTGGATCGAACTTGTCAAGATTCAACGGAGGCATGGAAGTCCAGAAGTGGCGCAAGCGGCTAGGGAAGAGGAGGAGCGAGAGTGGTTCACCGAGCTACTGGCGGAGGTGTTTAAAGGTGGCAAGGGAGGAAAGATTCCGGAAATGTTTGATGAGCTGGTTGGTGTGGCACCGCCTGCAAAAGCAAGGAAAGTTGCGGCTTCTCCTGCTCCCACACCGTCGCCACAGTCCTCGGCGTCAGTGAAAGTGAAGGGCAGTGACCGAGTGGACATGGATTCGGGAGGGATGCCGGAAGAGTTCTTTGCCCAAGTATGAATAGGTTATTACATTCGAAGGCTGGATCAGAGGGGCTGATTCTGGTGCTCTGTACAGATCACGTTTGGCGCTTCAGGGCGTCGTACTGCAGACCTCGTCAAAGATCACAACACTGGAGATTTGGTGCGCATCAGATTGTTGTCTCGTGGACTACTACATATTCACTCATTCAAAATCAATACAGTGGGTCGTCGACGACGATTGCCGTCGAACAATTTCCGGACCTTTACAAACGCGCCCACAAAACCGTCGCAACAAAGCCACATCTCCCTCGCCCGTCGAGTCTGTTTCCGAAGACGAGTCTTTGATAGCCATCATAGACAAGGTTGCTGGAGACTGGGACGTTGAGCTAGTGCGGAAAACTCTCGGATTCGCGGTTCGTGCTTTTCGCATTCCTCGAGAGGCTCGAGTGTTCAATTCTATCAGACCTGCTGATTGCGTCTTTCCTGTCATAGATTGCGTCTCTATCGCTGGAATCGCAATCGTCTCTTTGTCAGCCGCTTGTGGAAACTTCTTCGGCTCACTCGCACGTTTACTCGTTCGAATTCGAGGGTGTGGCTTCGGCGAGGATGCTGATCAGGCAGACGCTCGCGGTGAAGTCGATCGTTCAATGGATTGCGTCAGATGTGCGTCTCTTTGTTATTTTTTTTCGTTTCGGCAGCTGATTTTGATCTTTAAAAATAGTCGGAGCCTGATGGAAAAGTTGACTTTGGAGGCTTGACGGCGGCAAACGGGACTGCTTCGATTACTTCTTATGAAGCGTTTCTGGATCCCAGTACGTATCGTGTTGTTGCAGCTTGTTTTAGAGCCGCGTTTTGACTCAAGTTTTACTTCAGGTTTGAACGCATTTGCAATTCTGCCTCCGCAAGACGCCGTGGACCTTCACCAAAAGTGCGCCCCCCCTTCCCTCTTTTTTTTTCGCTTACACCATGCCTCTGATGCTGACCACTTGTTCTTCGCTACAGAATCGCGCACCACTCGATGGTAGAGCGCATTCCTGAACACCCAGGATTCTGGTCCTTCGAATGCGATTACACCTGGCCACTATCTCTTCAACTCGAGGGACTATCAATAGCGGTTCCTCCAGAGCGAATCAATCTCGGGAGGGTCGGCCCTCGATCTAACCGCTGCGTTTCGGGAATCATTGGGAGTGACACCACTGGGAAGTCTGTCTTCGGGATGCATGCGATGCAGAGGTGAGCATCCTTTTTTGGAGACGATAATACAGGTTTGTGCACACTAACTCTTGTCTCTAGTATGCGAACACTCTTCGACGTGGGAAGCGGTCAGATTGGGCTTCGACCGCGTTGAGGGCATACTATAAAACGGGCGGGTTCTGACGGTTTGTTAGTGCAGTAGTACAGAGGGACACTTTAGACGATGTTGGAGAGGAATTATTCCTCGGGTAGTACATATTACAGTTGTTAAGGTCATAGAATTCGTAGACGTTCGTTTGGAAACGTTGAGCTGAGTTGATTACATTCTTCTCCTGGAGTGCCGTTTGCTTTTCACTGGTTGTTACCCGCTAACCTACATTGTACTACAGTCGAATTTGTGTGGCTATTCTTCGCTTCATCACAGTAAACATCAAAAGACATGGGCGAATCAAGCGAAGAGAAAACACCGCCGTACCTGCGACGGCGACGAAGCAGGCCAACCCCCTGAAGCACCTGCGGCGGAGGGACCTACAAGCTCCGCTTCTCTTCTTCCTCCGACCATCTCTACGCTTTTTCGTCGGCTTAAGATTTCCAGATGTCGAGCTCGGATACGTCAATCACACAAGCTCCCATGGTAGCTGAGCCACCGGCAGGCACCCATGTCGCGACGACACTCGAAGCTCAGATCCGCTCGAGGCTGGACCGATTCTATGAACAGAGTGAGCCGTAAATCTACCGATTTCGATCACCTGTGAGCTCAATCTGGGGAACCACAGGTCGTCAACAGAAGTCTTTCACTGTGCTGATGGCGATTATCGCCGGTGGGATGGTATGCTCAATCTCGTATGGAGTTTCTGCGAGTAACAGCCGGGGATGACTCTTTTCATTTCACAGACAGTTATCCATTGCACCAGCTTAGTGTTGGCCCATAGGTGGGGCGAGTTTGATTCAGGCTCACGATGCAAGCGCCCATTTGTGCCGCTTCTCTTCTTGGACATGGGACGCGTGTGGTATCACAACATTGGTAAGGACTCACACGTGAAGCCCTTAGACTGTGCTAACATCTCGACTGTAGTCAGCTTTTATCCTTCGTTCGTCGAGCGATCGAACCGTGTTCCCAAAGTCGACGCGAAGTCAGTATCACCTCAATCTACGCCTGCGCTGATTTTCACGCTGAAGAGACATGATCAAGACTTAAATTCATAGATATGATCATTACATTCGTGGGCTAACCTGCCGTCCCTACAGGGGTACGTTCAAAATACTTCGCGCGCTGACGCCGTCCGCTTCGCAGGGAATGCTAGGTCTCTCGTATTACGCCCTTCGACCAGGACACGATCTCGACGTGTGTCAGAGGGACTGCATCATGATAGCCGGTGCTGGAGGCACTGTGTGGAGAAACTCCCTCATTTATCTTGGGGAGCTTTGTATGACCACGCTGGCCAATCCAAGTGGCTCGCCTTTGCTTTCCGTAAGCCTCTGCTCGATACGAAGTGAAAGAAGCCCATTCTACGGTTGATGATCTGATAATGCTTCTTTCCTCCTGAAAAAGCTCATCGGGAGGAACCCTTCGCAAATTGGCTTGTCGGCGCGACAAATCAGGAAACTCCCTCTTCGCGTCTACTCGGGACCAGTTGTCTCTTCCTCCAAGGAAGGAGTCGACAAATCACCAGAAAAGGAGGTCACACCCTTGAAACCCCGTTCTGACGATCTGCCGGCCTTGCCCAATGGGTTAAAATACATTGAGCTCCCCGAGAGCCAGTCAGCCTGTGCCATCTGTCGAACAGGTAAAATGAAATAAGCGCAGGAAAATCTGTTCGCACTGAAATCACTCTTGCTTTTGTTAGACTACGAGTTGCCTCCTCAAGAAAGAAAAGTTTGGGCCCCAGACACACTTCGAGTATTGCCGTGTGGACACGCTTTCCACAGTGAATGTTTGGACGAGTGGCTGGAGAATCTGGGAACGGTAAGCTTCTATCGAGGATCAATTTCAAGCATCCACTGACCCATCTACACAATCTCAGTGTCCTTCCTGTGGTGCAGGCGCGAAATGACGGGATCGGCGTCTGGCTTCGCGACGTCTGCAAAGAGTGGACAAGGTGCACGAAGTCAGAGAGCGCCAGGATGTCAAATCCGCTGGCAGTGTAGACGGATGAGATCTCGGTGAAATGAATAGTGAAGAAGCTACAACGATGCAGCATATGAAGTTCGCATCGATCGATTATTCCCAAAGTTTCCGGGGCTGTCTTGCAAACGCTGGGGTCCCGCTCCGATTTTACCTTGTTCCAATACGTGAATTCGAAACATATTGAACTGTAGAGAACTGAGATTACTAAGGTTCCCATTGCTGTGTCGACGAACGTGAGCGAGGTTGGCCGGTCGCTCACGCCGCGATTTGCCGGTAGGCGAAGCCGTCCGGGTCAGGCTTCCGGACGTTCCTTGCGACAAACAACACCGCGTCGACAAAGTTAGGCTCGGAAGAAGGAGAAAAACGACCTGAAGGAGGACAGGATCGGGAATAAAGCCAGGTCGACCTTTTCCTTATCAATCAGCCTCCTCCGACCCTCGCCCTCGCCTTCGTCCAAACCAAATCACCTCGCGACATCCGCCTCGCCAGCACGCCCTTCGCCATGTCGGGAGATTCCTATACCGGCTACTCAAACATGTACGGCTACGGCCAAGGGCAAGGCAACGGTCAGCAGCAACCACAGCCAGGCGCAGGTTATCCGACAACCTTCGCTTCGTACCCGACAATCAACGGAGTGCCCACAACAACAATCTCGTCCGGCACCAGCATCGCCTCCAACGAAGGGTCTACGTCCGCACCACCGAAGAAGGCGCCCAAAAAGCGAAAGTCTACGGCGACAAATGGGTCTGGGGAGGATGGAGAAGGAGACGGAGGTGAGGAGCACGAGGGGCGTAAGAAGAAGCGCATCAAGACTCCCAGGGCGTGTGATATATGTCGGAGGTCAAAACGACGGTAAGTAACCCTTTGCGCAGGTCGGCCGCGATGTTATGGGCGTGAACGGAGCGGGCGAGTGCCGGGCGAGACGCTTATGAGGTTGTGTAACTCCAGGTGCGACGCCGTACCAGATTCGGAGCCTCCAGCTTGTGTTTATTGCAGGTGCATTTAAACTTTCTCCTCCTGGTTAAGGCAAAGTGGGCTGACCGATCCTTTCTTCAGAGCGCACTCGCTTCAATGCACTTGGGTGAGCGCCGCTACTTTGACTCACACCTCGCCGCAATTTTTAATTATCTCGCTCCCAATCCAGTTCCTCCCAATATCAGAAACGCGATTCTCCAAGAAGCGGGGCACGAAAGATGATGCAGAACCCGCGGCGAACCTCCCCGGCCCATCCTCGACTTCCTTCCCACTTCCATCCGCCCCAGTGCGCTCCCCATCTCTCAACATCTCCCGGCCTATCGACTCTCCTCCAATATACAACCAGCAGCAATACCCGCACGCGCTTGGAAGCCCCGCTTATCACCTCGACCCAAATTACTCTCACTCCAATGCGTCGTCGCCAGATACAAATGGCGCACATCCACACCGAAAAGAGCCTCGTCTCGTTGGACCAACCTCAATTTCACATTTGATGCACTCCACTTCGACTTTCCCAGTCGATCGCATGGGCCCCGTTGATTCAAAGTATGCGCAGTCCCTCACCGTGGACGACACTGGAGATGGATTCATACGCGTCATTTCAGCTGGAGATGGGGAGCCAGGGGAGCAGGGAGGAGCTGTCGTCGCAATACAAGGAATTGAAAGGGGCGATGCCGAAAAGTGAGAGCTCTTTCCAAGCGTTACTCGCTCTTTCTAACCTCCCAATTCATAGGCTCCTCAACTACTTTTTCGCCACCCACGCTTGTCACTTCCCGATCGTCACTAAAGCCGACTTTCTTTCCTCTCTGTCCCCGACGCCTCTTCTTTTCAACGCCATTTGCGGTATTTCCGCCCTCTCACATCACGTTTCCCCTACCATCCTTCGCACCATCAAGAGTACTATCCGCGCAACTCTCCGAGAAGAAGATATTGTCGACAACTCTTCTGTAAAAAACATTCAAGCGCTGCTCATTTACGCTTACTCGATGGAGTTGGAGAAGGGTACCGCCGCGAGCAAAACTTGGAACATCCTCGGACTCGCAATCCGCATGGCTCAGGACTTAGGACTACATCGGAAGCTTGGGACAGAAATAAAGCAGCAGAGTGAGGCGGATCATACAGAGTTGAGGAGGAGGGTGTGGGGAGGCTGCTTGATCGCAGACCGGTGGATCTCAGCAATCGTGAGCCACCTTATCAAATGGTCGAGGGCAAATATTGACCCTTTCAATAAATTAAAAGTACGGGCAACCGATGATGATTGACTTGGCGGATTGCGATTGTCTCCTTCCCTCTGTTTTCGATATTCGTCCGAACGCCGAGTTTGACGCGGAACGACGACCTTATCTCTTCAATAGCGCATTGATCTCTCTTTCGATTTTGCTGGGACGGATACTCAAGATGGTTTACTCTCCAAGTGAGCTCATCTTGCCATGCGAAACGTCGCCAGCGAGTAGCTAACAGTTGTGATCCAGCTGGCATCATGACTCTGTCAGCAGCCGAAGCTGAGAAGTTGTTCGATGATCTCGACAAGTGAGTGAAAATCTCTGGAGTTTGACGTTCATCGTTGGCTGACATGTTCGCTACTCATAGGTGGCAGGCGGAGCTTCCTTCTGAGCTCCAGTTCGAAGGTGCAGAAACATCTTCGTCTGCTCAAGGTCAGCAACATTGCACACTTCATTACACTTTCGACTCACGCTGTGTTTTCCAGGCTTTCTTCACCTTCTGTACATCCCAGTTCGTTTCCTCTTGACTCGACCTTTCATGCGACTGTCGTTCCAACTCCCGGAACGATTCGCAAACATCTCAGTTGGTCACGAGCAATGGGGACGAGTGGAGCGGGCTGCGAGAGAGGCAATTGAGTGGGTCGATAAGAATGAGTCGTGCTTGGAGGGGTGGTTCGTTGGGACGTACTCCTTCTTCGTGTGCTCTTTGATTCAGGTGAGCTTGCGCAGGAAGGGCTGAGGTGCTTGCTCAAGCTTTGCTGATGGCACTTACTCTGACTCAGTACCACGGTCACATCCGAAGAAGGGACACCAAAACGCTCGGGGCTCTGCGACTTGCTCGAGATACGCTCAAGGCGAGTCAAGTGTGCTTCATTTTTTTGGACCTCCATCGCTGACGTCTTACCTCTAGCGCCTTGTCGTTCCGGATGGCGAATGTCACGTTCGAGCCAAGCTTGCAGAAATCTTACACCTGCTGTATCACACCGCTTGTTCGGTCGCACAGTGGGCCCCAGAGACAGTCGAAGGCTCTTCACCAGCGACGCCTGGAAGCAGTACATCGGCGTCAATCACCGCACTGAACCCGACTCTTGGTGTGAGGCAGAGGTGCGCATCATTTCTCAAATTTTTTATCTCGGTACTATGGTTGACAATGTTGCGTGACTTGATAGAGAACAAGATTGGCACCCCAAGAACAATGGTAAGCTCTTCACGCGCGCATCGACAATCCCTTTTCACCCCGTATACTCACTCGTCCGTTGCAGTTCGGCTAGCTCCAGCTACTTATTCGACAAGCTTGCGAAGCACCCACATCCCAGATCTGCCTGACCCCCCAACGCCCATCGTTACCTCCCCACAACGAACCTCACCAGCCATCCCTGGCCCCAACGACTCGCTCAACTTCAACCCAAGTATCGGTATGGGTGGAGATGGCTTTTTCGACGCCTTCGGAGAGCAATTCGGGGCCAACGCAAATGGCAACGGAAACGGGATGGGGAATGGTAATGGGGTCGGAAATGGGGCAGGAGCGGCTGACGCGACTCAAATGCCGCTATTCTCTAATGACGGCCTGTTTGATGGTGGATTCCTGGATTGGGGTGCGTTTTTATCGCTTTCGTGATTTGCGCAGAAAGCTGATGTCAACCCCGACAAATAGATTCTTGGTCGAATTACTTTGGAGCAATTCCTCCGCCTGGGACGTAAACAACTACAATTTTGCGCTGAGAGTGCTTGATCTTCTCTTTTCTATATCATGTTGTCGTTCCTAGTCGCTTGAAATATGTAGTACGGCTTTCACTGATCCGGACCAGGCCAGTGCAGGCCAATTGTGGCTGAGAGGCTACCTGGGTCACGGCTCGTACTGAGAGATGAGAATTTCTGACGGGCCACGGTGTGCGTATCTCTGAAGCTCACTGTTGAGATAAGGGCACTACAGTCAACTCAAGCGCCAAGCAGCCTTCGGGGGGCCTCCGGCCCTCCGCAGAAGGGAGAGCTCCAAGCTCAGCGGAAGAAAAAGTGTCTCACGGAGTTCCTCTGTTGCCTCTTTCCATCTCGTTCTTTTACCTTGCACGACCAAGCCACGTAGCATAGCAAGAACTACCTCCCCCGCGCCAACTTTTTTCAAGCGCCCCCTGTTCTTTTCCCCGCTTGGCTTGAGGAGGTGTCGCTCGGCCGCCGCCTCTTTCCGCCACTGTCCACCATTCCCTTGTGTTGCCCGGATCCTACCCTCCCCGGCACGTGGAGTGGTGGAGTGAGTTTTCGAAGGGTAGCTAGCACTCCAGCCCTTTCAGCGAAATGCAGAGCAGCCTCTCGACCATCCCACCTGCTGACCGCCGTAATCTTCCTTCAGTGCCAGTGAATCGCACACATCGCGGCTATCAACTTCGACACCACCTCACCACTTTCCGACACTAGCTTCCATCTCCACACCTTTCTGTCTCTCAAGAGGCGGACGCTACACGCGAGAAGATATGACAACATGGACTGCTTTGCGTGGGGGTACTACTGCGTCTAAAACTAGATCTAAAATGCGGACGACGTGACTCTAAACTCCTTTCAACTTGGCGACTCTTAGATCGAGAGTAGCCCAAGCTGGACAGAGCTCTCTCCAACGGCGTCTTCTCCTCTTGATTTATCGGCGTCGAGGTGGTCCTGCTCGCGTTGCTTCTTTTCAAAGGCCTTCTTCCTGTATAAAGGAAAACACGTAGTCAGTACGCTGATCATAATTGGAAAGGAGGAGGGCAACTAACATCTTGAAGTAATCCTTATGCAGCCCACACTCCGTCTTACCCGCTTGCCCGGCCCATCGTCCAGCACGCTCGTTCTCTCCCTCGACGGGGATTTTGGTCGAGTGCCAGTCACCGATAGACTTGTACCCTTGATCGAGGAGCTCGTTGAAGGGAACACCGGCCATGTCGATGTAATCACGGACCTCATCGAAGCTCCATCGGCAAAGTGGATTGACTTTTACGAGACCAGTGGAGTCGACTTCGATGGGTTGGAGTGTTGCTCGGTCGGCACCTTGGGATTGACGACGGCCAGTAATGACGGCCAAAACACCGAGTTCCTGGTAAGCGCGTCGCGCGGGTTCAACCTGGAAGAATAGCAAGAAGAACTTTGGTCAGTCTTCTGTAACGTCAACGACAAGCATGAAACGCTGACGTACCTTGACCAAATAATCATAGGTATCCTCATCGGTCTTCCACAATTCCTCTCCGTACTTCGCCTCAAACTCGGCGACACTTTCGACTCCTGGCGGCTTGAAGACGCGAAGGTCTACACCGTACCGTTTTTTAACTTTCTGGGCAAGCGCGAGGGTCTCATCGAAGTGGTAGAGAGTGTCGATGAAAATGAGGGGAACGGTGTTGGACTTGTGACCGGCCTTTCGGGCAATTTTGTTGAGCATGTCGGTCGCGGCGAGACCTGTCAAGCCGAAGGCGGTGGTTTGGAAAAGGCCTGGGAGGTTTTGTGTCGCCCATTCGAGAATCTGGCGAGGAGTAGCCGAGGAAAGGGAGGCGTTGACTTCATCGAGAGTCGATGGATCGAATGGAGGAAGAGTCGAGCCAGATGCGATGGGGGAAGCAATGAGGGAGGCGGTCATGCTGGAGTGAGTGGGAGGTTGAGTGGGGGTAGGAAAGAGATTGTCTAGGGGGGAGAGACGGAAGAAGGTGCCGACTGAACGTTGGCTTTTGCGGTGGGGGTGAATAAATGATGAGAAAGCGATGCGATCTGCGGCCGGAGCAGCGGGTTGAGTATTTTCTTCGTCAGCGAAGGCGTGATTTCGAGAATCAGGAGTCGATCTCGCCTCCACTTCTTCTTTTTTTCTCCTGTCGTTTGGAAAAGTCTCAATGATGTCGCAAGACTACCACATTATAAGTACTCCTATTTGGTGGCGAAATAACACAGAAGAGGCGAAAAAGAGCTAGATTGGAGGGATCGGGCAACGCTGCCTGGGTGCTGAGACTAGTGGAGCGGTGCTACAGCAGTATAATCCTCTTCAACGCTCTCTGCAACTCCATTGCATCGATGGACACAACACCTCACAAGATGCGCGCGATCCTGCCACATCGGCGACCTTTTGCAACATTTCGTACTCAGCAGGACGGCGGACTCAGCGGCGCGGCGCGGGAAGCCAACGGAAGCCGTGCCGGTGACATCATTTTGACCCCCACTTCTCTCTCATATTCTCTTCTGGAACCTTCAACCACAGTTTTCTCGCAGAACCTACACACTCAGCATTCTTATATTCAATCATGAGCCTCCCACGAGTTGTCGTTGTTGGTGGTCACGGAAAAGTAAGCTCTCGAGCCAGCCAGCGCTCCAGTCACCACCAACCTAACATTGACGCCTCTACTTCCACCAGGTTGCACTTGCCTTCGCCCGACTTGCGTCTCCCACTCATGCGGTAACCTCCCTCGTTCGATCCCAAGACCACTTCGCCGACATTAAAGCGAACGGCGCCACTCCTGAGCTCCTGTCTCTCGAGGATGCCGACATTGCCGCGTTAGCAAAGAGCTTCACCGGAGCGAAGAATGTACTCTTCTCAGCTGGAGCAGGTGGGAAAGGTGGAGCTGAGAGGACTAAGGCTGTTGACTTTGAGGGAGCCGTGAAGGTGAGCTTTCCTACTCGCGAGCTCGGTCTGGTGGGGCCAAGTGGGGCTGTGGGCGGGCACGCGCTTGCCTGGAGCAAATCGCACTGTGGCAATTGGTGAAAGTACTGATCCACCTTCTTTTCATTCTGCAGGTCTTTGACGCCATCGAGTCGATCGAAGGTGTCAAGCCAAGACTTCTGCTTGTCAGTGCCCTGGATACTCGCGATCTTTCGAAGCCGCCTCCTCCCCACTACGTACGTGCCAAAGACACTTAGTAGTTTGAGATGATTATAGCTTATCCTATATTTCATCACAGACTGCTGAGGATATCGAAACCTCCAAGAAAGCGCACGAAGCCATCGGCACTTACTACGAGTCAGTCTCCGAACCCGTTTACATAGAAGTTCCCCCATACTAATGATCATTTATTCTTCGGAAAAGCTACAAGCTCGAAGCCGACCGCAACCTCCACAATCGCAAAGCCTCTTTCCAATGGACCATCCTCCGTCCCGGTGGATTGCTCGACTCTGCTGGGACGGGGAAGGTGTCGCTGGGTCAAACGCACATGGGTTCTGTGCCAGTCCGTTGCTCTTCATTCATACACTGGCATTAGAGCATCTAGGCTGACCTTTTTCTTCTTCTTTTTATAACTTCGACGCAGAGGGAGGATGTGGCTGCGACCCTCGTCGCTCTTTTGGACGAACCTGGCGCCTCGGGACTCTCGCTCGACCTCATTTCTGGGGAAACACCCATCACGGAGGCGGTGAAAAATGTGAGTAGCTGGGTAAAGAATTCCATTCTAGGCCTCAAGCCTGACATAAAACGATGATCCGCAGGCGGTTTTGAAAGGCATTTCAGACCACCATGACTAGCCTCCAACCCAGTCGCGGAGAACACAAATGCCTCCCGATACACCTTTCACGTACATACGACACAACCTGCAATCCGCTTCCAATCTGTGGCTCCGTGAACCTTTTTCACGCTCAGATTTGAATTTTTCATTCACAACATCTTCTCCGCACGCTTGAGTGGCTCAAACCTCGTAGACCATGCAAAGACTTCCGCCGCCAGGTGGGCCTTGCCCTTCCGCGCCCCCACTCTGGAATAAGTAAATCAGTAGAGTGGAGGCTGAGAATTACGAGGGAACGTACGACATAGATCTGGGTGTCCCCAGTCAGACCCGCCACAAGGCCCCCGACGGCAGCTCTTGCGTGTCGAGTGGAGTGACTAGGATACCTTTCATGAGTGAATCGAAGCAAGATAAAAAGCCCAGATACGCTCACAGGTCAGAGTCTGTCAGCATTGTATGTCGGTTGCCGCGCACCTGCCCGTTTGGTGAAGCTTCGGCTTTGACAAATACTTGGAGGACACGTCCACTTTTCGATTTGATAACATCCAGAAGTTTGCATATCGCCTCGGCGTCAATGCTGTCTTTCATGAAGCCTGAGACCATGTGAAGTTTGTGCTCGGGAGAGGGAATCGGCGGTGTCGCAAGGATGAGGATATGACACTCGTCGAGTTCAGCGCCCGAGCCCGCCACAGATCAGATCAGCCAGGACGTCTTTGATCTCATCTGAAAAATCTCACGTACTACAGCTTGCCTTGGCGGTCCACAGATTTTCTTGACGGACCGCTGAGTCGATGGCGTCGTGCGGAATTTCGTCCAGAGCGGCAGGGATTCCGACTGCCGATGCGTACCTCGACTTTCCCATTGATTCGTACGAGTCGTTCGTGCATGGAGTAAGACCCACCGCACGGATCTTTTCCATCTTCGTCGAAGTCAAAAGGGGACACTTGACTAAAACGAGGTGAACGTCGGCGGGCGACAGACTGCTTTCGTCTGCGAGTGGGCTTTCAGCGAGTCAGCTTCAGTATCAAACCAGAATATTTTCAGCGCCTTAGACAGACCCATTAGGCGCTTCACAGTCAACGCCACCGCCCGAGATTGATTCGGGCCTCCTATTTCGACTGGTGACAAATGTCTCGTCTTCCCCACCGAGGTGATAAGCCCAGTGTTTTCCTCTTCAGACAAGATGGTGACGTGAGGACACAGAACACCTTCTGTACCTCCACTGAAGACTGCCACTGCTGTTTGAGGAATTGCCGCCTCCCATACCAGCGCACTAAGAGTCCTCGAAAAGTCGTTGGTACATCCATTTCTATCGAAGGAAAGCAGAAGGATCTCGTTGAGTATGAAGGGCCTCGAATGCTGACTTCGTGGTAAGCTCACCCTTCACTTTTCCCCACTATTGCCACTATTTTTGACGCTTCGATGCCTTGAAGCTCCAGGGCTTGAAGGGGCGAGGTGTCGGCGGGAGAGGAGACGGCGTACTTGTTTAGCCGGACATGAGTTGGTGGCATCGCAGAAGGCAGGGTGTAGACTGGGTGTAGATAGGGACGAAGCCGCGATTTCTCCGAGCGCTGCGAAGTTGAGCTTGGATTCTCGGCCGAATGGCTTCTTTGACCCGAAGAGAGCTCCGCCTTCTCCTTCCCTCCCACGATAACGATCCTCAGATTCACGCGTTCAAGTCTTTCCTCACACCTCATAAGAAATGCCGACCTGGAATGGATCCCTTGCAGTCGAAGACCTCCTTCCGTTGTATACGTCTGGAGCACTATCGCCGGTCGAGGTCGTAGCCACCGTATACTCTCGCGTCGCCAACTTTCAGGACAGAGCAGTATGGATCTCGCTAGTCCCCGAGGACGAAGCATTGGCAGCAGCAGCGGCTCTCGTCGCCACCCGCCC
>JASZXU010000690.1:0-15766 GCA_035521515.1 Phenoliferia sp. Uapishka_3 | reverse complement strand
GTCCAATACCTCCAACACTCTAGCCGTCGCGCAAGCTCATGGCATCTCTGCCGACCAATTTGAAGAGGCCAAGCAGCAAGTCATGCGTTTCCTTCGCACTGACTCCACCCCACTCTCTCCCGTCACTTTCGAGCATCCAGACAAAGGGAAGGCGAAGCAAACTCCCGTCATTCCGCGAAGTCAGAGCTACCCAAACTTTAGCGCACCGAATCCTCAGCCGCAACAGCATTCCCATTCTCTCCAGCCCTCCGTCACCATGAGCACCTCCTCGTCCATTTACCGCCACGCCAGCCCAAGCGTTGCGCAAAACGTTAGTTCAGGGCGATCTTACTCGCCTGCTGAGCCGTCCCCCCGCCCAGATTCGGCTCCTTCCTCGTTAAAGAATGCATCAAAGGTGGCGTCCGACGCCTACCACGAGTCGATACAGACCCTCAATGCACCCCGCGTTCAGCGTGGCGTCAGGACTCGACCGAGCCTGGAGGAAATCGTCGAGCGGACAGGGCAGCGTACGCGACTCGATGAGGACACGAGGAAGGAACGCGAGGTGCGAGAATGGGCCGAACAAAGTCCAGATGATTCGTCCAGCGACGAGGAGCGCGGCATGGCTTTAGTCAACAGTCTCGTATCGCACCCAACTCCGGGACAGAATCGTCAACGCGACTTCTCAGCACCGCACAGCGCGACGCGTGCTACCCCATTTCGCAACAACGCGGTATCACCTTCGACACTCCTTCCGTCGCCTCCATTCCTCGATTCCGCCATGTTTACTAGCACGACCGCCTCACCACCTATTTTGCCTCAGCGTGGAACTCTCGAGCACTTCATGCTGGTGCGGCCGGGGATTCAGGAGGAATCAGACCTTGAAGCCGAGTTTGAAAACCGAAAAGACCTGGAGCTCAACGCGTCCAGACACGCCGCACATCCCGCCTCACAGCCCTTCATTTCGACAGGCTCGCCCCCAAGGTCGTCCGGCTTCGACCCAGCAGCGATGATGACTTCTCCGGCTCCGTCGCGTGGCCATCCAGCGAGTGTATTCGATTCTCCCGACATCTCTAGACTCTTGACTAGCGAGCTGAACCAGCTCAATGCGAATTCGGCACGTTTGTCTGCACGAAAGTCTAGCCCGGGCATTGTGAGTGTGACAACCTCTGCAAATCGCCCTTCTGATACTGAATCTACTCTCCAGACCATTAGTGAGACACTCTATTCGAGCCCGTACCCCACACGAAATGTGTTTGATCGTGACAGCCCGTACTCGTCGGGTGCGACGAAGCGCACGCACGATGTCTTTGGCTCGGAAGAACTCGAGTCGTCAAAGCGTACTCGATGGTCGCTTTCTCAGCAGGGAGATGCCAGGGCCGGCTCACCAACACCTTCAGCTACATCCCTTTCGCTGCGAGCTCCGTCTTTTTGCGACTCTTCGCCAGCCATGTCGGATCGCGCCTCCACTTCCGGCGCACCTTCACGTCCAGCGGTCTCCCACTCCACTGCCCACCCTGCATCTGCGCCCGACTTTGCGTACCATGGCCTTCCATCGTCTTCTCCCGCATCTTCTCAACACTCCTACTCCGATCCAATCCCACGGCAACACCATTCGAGCCCAGGGCCGACAACGTCCTTCGCTTATGCTAGAGGCGCGCCAACTTCGAACGCGGCAATGGAGGCTGTTACCGGCTTATCCGACTCTTCCATGTCTCGCAAACGAGCTTCTCTCAAACGCTTCGATACTTCGCCTGCACTTCTGGGCTCGGTTCCGGGCCCCGACGGTTCTTACTCGAAGCCAAGTTGGTCGTACGCCGCTCTCATCGGCCAAGCAATTTTCTCGACCGAAGACCGCAAGATTTCACTAGCCGACATCTACTCCTTCATAATGTCGAGCTATCCCTACTACCGCAAGGAAGATTCAGGTTGGCAAAACTCGATACGACACAACTTGTCCCTTAATGAGTGCTTCATCAAAACAGCCCGCACGGCAAGCAATCCCGGCAAGGGATGTCTTTGGGCTATTGCAAAGGGTTGCGAGGATCAGTTTGCCGATGGAGGTTTCACGAAGAAGGGATCCGCTGGGAACGGCAGAAAGCCGAAAGCTGGCAAGCTCATGGCCGCTCCACCCACCAGGTTCGACCCAGCAAACCTTTTACGACCGACAGTTGGGGGACACCAGAGGGTCAAGAACGACAGGATCAGCCACGAGGCGTCGCCGGCGCCGTCCTCGAGGGGTGCCTCACCTGCGCCCAGTAACATTTCACACCAGTCGGGCTACTCTTCCTCTCGTCAAGAGCCGATGCAATTCGACCAAGTCCCACCTGCTCGGTACCAAGAGGCTTCGCCGACACCTCCACCCGGCGCACCTCAACACCCAGGACCTCCCCTACGAGCCACCAGCTACGATAGTCGAATGTCTGTCGCCGCACCTATTCCTCCCACTCTCACAAGAAACGCCGCCTCCTCCTCAATGCTTTTGGAGAAACGCTTTCAATCAGTGCCTGCGGTTGAGCGCACGTTTGCCACTACTCGCCGGGATTCCATCGTGTCAATGGCTTCCGTCAGCTCGGAATCTTCACTGGAGGAGCCCATGTGTAGAAGTCTGCGAGCCACCAAATCGCTCGCTGCACCATACGTTCACAGGCCAGCGCCACCACCCGCGCCAGTTGCCGTTGTACGCCCTCGCCGCGAGAAAGGACCTCCTCCTCCGGCGGCCTCCCCACCTACATCCGTCTACCATCGGCTCGCTGGGCCTTATCAGCCCATTTCCTTCACAAACTCCGTCATGAACCACCGTGCCCTTGCACTCCTCGCATCACCCGAGGCCACCGGAATCATGCCTGTTCACCCCGATGTTTACGAGCGAGCTCTTCCTCCTATGCAGGAGAGTCCTGTTCGTCAGCACCATGCACACTTCCTGCCTGCGCCTCACATATTCCCGGGCAGTGCTGGTCGTCGTATCCGCACTCGCAGCGAGGAGAAGGAGGATGAGCGACCTCACAGCATGTTCTCGCCGACGGCTCATGTACACACACAGAGTCCCGTACGTTCCCACTTTACTTCTCGTAATCCCAACACTGACCCTTTCGACTCTTGTAGGTCTCTTCCATGCGTGGTGAACGTCGCGCGCCAATGTCTCCCGTCCAAACGACCACTGATGCTTTCGAGCCCCTTACCAACAAAGCCTCGACGTCAACGGACCCAGAGAAGAAGCGATCCAACGCCGTCGCACGATCCCACCTTCCGTCAGTCGCGGCGCTCGCTGATGGTTCTGAGACCTTTAGGACTCCACCCCGCCTCCGCAGCCCATCGGCACGATTACCGTCCTCGGCCCTTTTGCAGACCACGATGGTCACTCCAGGTGGCCGAGTGCGTCCATGGGGTGTTCCGAGGGATTTCGACTTCTCAGTCACGACACCCTTTTCGAAACGCCAGGACGAGTCGTCTTCGAGGGAAGACTGGAGTCCCTTCGGTAGCCGCGCCCAAGTTGCAGCCGAAATCGAGCACTTCAGTATGGCGGGTGACTCTGTACGCGGTAGCGGACTAGGCCCTACAACTCCTCGCCTCTCCTGGGACTGGCAGAATCCCTGGTAGCGCAGGTCCTCTCTTTCTCATATTCTTCTGTTCAGCACATTATTGGTTCCTTGCATACCTGCCTCATTCTCGTTTTTGTACACATCCACCGTAGCCTGTCGCTCCCCTGTTGCTCTCTTATACCACCTTCTGTTTTCATTTGCTCGCAGCCTCCTAGTCATATTTCTCATTGGATGCCAACAAAGTCTCTTTCGAACCTTATCATTTTTCCCGTGAGGCTGAGAGGAACATTGACGTTGAAGTTCGATTTTGTTCGGGGGCGAGCACCTTCACGAGCGCGACATTCAAGCAGGGTAGGGCTCACCGCGCAACGCGTTCCAATGGGCCGAACTCAATGCCCTGACATCCAAGATTGAGATCCTAAAACGATTCATTCGCCCGGGCAACGGGATAAGACCTGGTGAGAGAGATCTTGAAACATTGAGCGAACAGTTTGGCGCCGTCTCTCGAGTCGACAACAGCGAAGTGTCGCTCCCGAAGTTCAGTCACAAAGGAACGGACAATTTCGTTGGTGAACACCCTTCTCCAAGAGATTGAGGTTTTCAACTGTCAGGCTTTCTTGAGATTCGCTTCATGCTCATGAAACAGCCCGCAAAAGAAGATGTGGCCCACCAAGTTGCATCTCTTTCCAGCCGCCACCATCGTGTCTTTGCGTGACATGACATTCTGACCAATTTTTTCCTCAGAGCGATACGTAAAATATTAACATTTGTTTCCCAGTGTCGCATCTATATAATTGTAGTGATCTAACATTTCGCGCTCTTCCCGTCCTCGATCTGCTGCACTTGTGGTTGTCGCCGTCTGCTCCAGACTATTTGCGAACCTTCCGCTGTCGCCACGCCATCCCGCGGGGTCATCGTCTTGGAATGGACAGGCCGTAGTATTTGATCTATTCGTGGCTGGAAGCTCTTCGTCGAAAGTAACGCCCTTTGCCGGCGGATCGTCTTCGCGGTAGGCGTCCCTCGTGATTTGACGTGAAAATAAGATTCCGGTCGTGCCCGAGGTGGAGGTGTGTAGATATGATTTTGTGGGGCCGTGTGATGAAGGTAGAGAAGGATGAGAGGAGGGTAGATGATGGTAGCTGCCAGACGACGTCTCGTGAGAGGTTAACTGAGTTGCAATCGAAGAGGAATCAGCGAGCGGGCCTTCGGTGCGGAGGATCTGTATGTCTTACGAAAAACAATGAAACCGCGGTTATATAGGTGTCCAAAGTACAATTTATCATACAGACAAATGCTAATTCGTGCGTCCCCAGCACGTAAAACGTCGCGACGTTTGCGGCCGTGGAGCCACAAACTAAAATAACCGATATCAAAGCTTTGATGGCGAGCCAGCGGATCTTGTAGTTGATGGCGGTCGAGCGGTACAAAGGTACTGCGAATAGGAGCCCAAGGTAGCCGAATAAGATGATGTCGACGGCGAGGATGGTCAGGACTCCAGGGCCAGACATATGTACTGTTTGATTTTGCGAAGAATGAGCTGAAGCGCACCCAAAGCAGTCCGGAAGAAGAATACTTACCGACGCACCCGCCGTCGTGCCGCAACATCGCTGAATGTCCCACAAAAGCGCCAGCACAGGCCCCTCCCCACGAAATCACTGAGATAACAGAGTTGAAGATATACAGTTTGCTGTGGCGTCTCGCGGTCCCAGCCCCATGTACAATGTGCGCTGTGAATTATAAGCTGGTCAGGTCGTTGCAGTGAACTGCGAGGCGGTTCAAGTCGCACCTCTCTCCATCAAGTAGTACGTCACGGCACACTTTGGAAGCGCGAAGAAAACGATGCATACACTGTGGAATGACGGTTATTTCTAAGCGAGGGTCCGAAAGTCGATGGCTGACCGGCTAAGAACGAGCTTACGTCAAGACATTGCCGCATACCTGGAATGGACCAGTAAACTTTAGAGCTCAGCAACTCAAGGCATCGCACCTAGTGAAGGTATCAAATCACTCACCCACTCGCTAGCCGATCCACCGAGCCCCAATGAATAAACCGCCGTTGTTGCGGTGAAGAGGAGCCTGTGTTGTGGCGTTAGCTTCGTCACAAGCCTAAGACCATAGCATCAAAGAGCTCACGAAGTAGCCAAAACAAGCATCATGCTCCCCCTCAGCCCAGTAATCCTGCCCCAGTCAGAACTCGTCCAAGGAGATCTCCGAGTGAGCGCTGATGACAGAGTACATAAGGCGAGCATATAAAAGACGGCAGTCACCTCCTTCCACGGTGGAGGAAGCTGATAGACCATCCCACTCCCTTGATGTCAAACAGCGAGAAAGTGGGTGTGGACGACGAGTTGTAGGAGGTCGAAATGATGATCGAGAGTCGCGACAAATGAAGTTGCTCATCGCCGCACCGTGGGCAGTCCGTTGACATTTAATCTGATCGGGCTGAACTTTGCAGAATGTCAATTGAGCATATGTGATCGGTTGGGTGTCACATGCCAACTTCTGCACACACGCACCGACTTTTCATCAAAACGGGGTCTGGATTACGACGCTTCAAGGCATCCCCCGCTGCGAAGGCGCCCTGGTATGCCCAGGCCTGCCGCATGCGCGATGTCGTGAGAGATCTCAACCCGACACCGAGCATTTACTTACTGACGTGCCTTACGTCCAATGAGTTATGGTTCTGACCTACGTTTGACCTATTGATAAGTACGGTGAGTTAGCTAAGGAAACGGCGACCTAATTACATACCTGCGTCTACACCAGTTTACACAGCCTGCTACTGTAGGTGGTCGCCTCGACGTTCACCGTTGAGCATAGTTTGCCAGTGGGGAGAGGAGCGAGGAAAGATCTAGAGACAATTCCCTAATCTTTGGATACCTTTTTCGCATGAAGCCAAGGTGAGCGTCAAGATATTAACGAAGTAGAGTCACTTGCTGCACAAAGAGCCCACCGCACTGGTTGACGCCGTAGAGTAAACGCACACTGATAGCCTGCCAAGGTAATCCAAGAAATCCTGATATCGAATTCCTCGGGTCTACTCAGCCTCCCGTTACATACACATCCATCATATGTTTAATCCTCTGGCTCAAAGTTGCCGTAAGGCTTGCTCAAAGCAAAGTCGTCATCGAAGCTGTGAAGCAAAAATGTAAGTCGAAACAGCTTCAATAACGCTCTTGTAAGAAAGAAAAGCTATACTTACTGGTGTACACGAACGTATCCATCCTCACCACCGATGGCGTAACCCTTCATCAGCGGGTGAGCGGCGATGCTACGACGGCGGTGAAAAGTCAGTATCAAGAGTTTATGCAGGGCATTCAGAGAGTGGTACGTACGTGTTGCACGGTCCGAAACCTCCCTTGACCCTGGCAACCTCCTCCTCGAAGACACGGTGCCAGAACTTGATCTCAAAGTGACCTTGTCGTGCGCTCGTAGTCGTTACCGCCATCTGTGAAAATCTGCATCAGGACACGTCGGAACTCCAAATAAAAGATTGACTCACGGCCTCTTGACCTCCTCCGACGAGAACGTAAGGCTTGCCGGGGATGAGAGCAGCACTGTTGAGCGGCGTGTCTCCCGGGAAAGTCTTTATAAGGGTGAGGAAGTCCTCCTCGCCTGAAGAGTTCTTGTCGGGGCCGACAGACCAGATCTGAAGAATTGGTAGTCAGCAAAAGAGCTTTGTACCCGTGGAAAGAGAAGCTAGCCTTTGCAGACTTGTCTTTTGAGGACGTGACAAAGTATGTTCCGTCCTCCGAGAACTGGAGGTCGGTAATCAACTCTTGGTGCGCCTTCTCCTCCTTCTCCCAAAAAAGCTCTCCATCCTGTCAACAGCTCAAGTCAGCGCACGCTCATCGTCCCAGTACGAAATCTCAGTGGCAACCCACCATATCCCACAAGTTCAACCTTCCGTCCTCGTGCCCTGTTACGATGTACTGGTCCAATGCGGTCCAGGCGGCGACGGTGGCCTTCTTTCCATGGGGGTTGATGGTGAAAATTGGCTCGTCGGATGCTGAAATCGAGACTAGGTATCAGAAACTGATCAGAAAGCAGAAGTGGGAACTGGACGGACGTGATGATCCATCCCGGGGGATTTCGAAAACTCGGACGGCACCCTGGTAGCCCATTCGCTGCTCGGTAAGGCAAAGGATCTGCAATAATTGCAGCCGTTAGCTTTCCTTTCCGTGTTTCCTCTTTGCTCTGAACAGCTGCTGAACCCCCCCCGCAATCAATAGCTGACAGTCCCTGTAAGCAGCCACCAGTTTTCCGCCTTCCTCATTTCAATTTTCCTTCCCTCCCCTTCCCGAAAACCATGCGAACGAGGCGAAACAAACCTTGCTGTCATCCTCACTCCACTGCACACGCTTGATGGCGGTGGTGAACTCCCAAGTCTTGATGCATTGTCCAGTCTTGACAAGCCAGAGTTTCATCATGTTGTCGGCTGATCCGGAAACGAGGTAGGTCGATGTTGCTGCATTTAGGGGAAGAAGGTAAATGTCAGCACACCATGGTCTGGGGGCACATCTTGGGGCCTTTGTGTGCCTAGATTTCCCCGCCGCTGGCTCCATTTCTTCCGGGGAGGTCGAGATTTTGCAAGACGGGCCCGGCACTCTCTCGCACGCTGCACGCTGCCTGCCGGCGGCCCAGCTTCCGCCCTCGCGCTCTCCGACTCTTCGTCGCCCCTTTCCCTCCATCTCCCCTAAGCATGCTTGGCACGCTACCGTGAGATGTCACTTGTCGACTATACGCCAGTCGCTGCCCATTCCGCGTTACTCATCTTTGCCCAGCTGTAGTCGACCTCGTCGTATCTTTCGCGCCGACCGAACAGCTCTCCGACGCCCATGACCGCCCTCAAACTAAGTGACCAGACTGACAGTCAACGTCGACGGTCCAGACGGATCCATTGTGGCCATCGTATGTGCCGAGTCGCTCTCCGTTGTGAGAGTGCCAAACGTTGATAATGTGATCCTTGCTCGCGGAGAAAAGGAGGTCGCCTTCGGCGTTGTATTTGATCTCTGGAGGACGGGTAATGTCGAGAAAGTGTGTTGAGCGATGGGATTTAAGAAAGCAAGTCGGGATGCGTCAGTGGGTATGTTTATGCAAGGGAGGAGAAAGGGAGGGTGAGAAACTGACGGGTGAGGGATCGCTCGTGACCTGCAGTGGAGATACAATGTCAGCAATTCAAGATTCTGTAAGTCTTGTCGCGTGCGTACCACTGAGCAAAATGGGCCTCATCTGTGGGCGGAGGAGCGAAGAGTGTGAGTGTCAAGTCGAACAATGCGCGCCGTTTACGCTCGCGACAGCCGCCGCGCATGGCACGTTGCACTTACGATTGGGAGAGGAGGTTGGCGGTGAGTGAGCTTTTTGAATGAAGTGGAAAGGACGAAGAGCGAGTCAGGTGGTGATAAAGCGGACGGGCAGGGCGGCACCGAAAAAGAGAGGCGCTTAGTCAGCCGCACCTCCCTCCCTTTCCATATCTTTCTGTCTTTCCCCCTATAAAAAGGCGAGTTAATTCAAAAAGTAGTGTAATTATACAATTGAATTTAAATGCAAAAGTGCTGTTGTCAGAAAAGGGTGTGAATATGACATGGCGCGTGAGAGAAGCGCTCACACAGCGCCTGCTCTCTTTCACTCCATCCCCCAACTACAACACTCAACCTTCAACTCTTAACCCCTTTCCTTTCAAGTCATGGTAACCAGTCTCACCTGCACACTCTCTTCTGCGTCCACTGACTCGTTTCTTTTGCCCTCCTTCAGGACAAGATCAGAGAGGTCCGCGCGTCAACCTCGAGTCCCGCTCCCACTCGCCACTGACTTGCAGCTCTCGACCTCAGCGTCTCGCCACCCTCCGCTCAGAAGCCGACGCTGCCGTTGCTCGTGCTGAAGAGTGAGTCCCACTTGCCCATCCACGGCCTTCCCGACTCCCTGGCTGACCCTCGGGTTACCAAACAGTGCCGAGGGCAAGACCAAGAAGCTCGATCACGAGCTCATGACAAAAGACCAAGAGATTGTTTCCCTTCAGCACAAGATCGCAAACCTGGAAGCCGATGTCGAGAAGGCTGAACAGAAGCTCGTTGATGCCAAGAGCGCAAAGGACGACGAGGAGACGCACAAGACTGTCAATGATTCGTTGAACCGCAAGATTGCCTTGCTCGAGAGCGAGCTTGACAATGCTGAGAAGCAGCTTAGGGAGACCACCGACAAGTGAGTTCAGCTTTCATGGTGGTTGCTTGGATGCCTGCGGCGGAGAGGATGTGCTGCTGAGGAGCGGACCCGACGGCGCGTGTCAATGAGGCATTCGTTATCCGTTGCTGGCAAACCGACCGAGGCGTCGTCTCCCACGTGGTGGTCATACTTTACTGACCTTGTCATCTGCCATCTCTCCATCCATTACTAATTGAAAACGTAAAGGCTGCGACAGGTCGACGTCAAGGCGGAGCACTTTGAGCGCCAGGTCGCCCGCGTCGAAGCCGAACGTGATGCTTGGGAGAAGAAATACGAGGAGGCTCAGGAAAAGTACGCAGCGTCAAAGAGGGAGCTCGAGGAGGTACGTTGCTTTCCACACGCGATTTCATGAACTGCCGAAACTGACAACTTGTCCCCTTGTAGCTCGCTTCCCAGCTCGAGTCGATTTGAACTTTGTCGGTATTGGGAGTGGTCTGAGAGTGAGAAGGGGGTATTCGTCTTTTGTCTTTTCAATGATGTGCGCTGTAATACGATGGAAGGGGGAATCCACCCCTTTCTTTCTGGCCGTCTCTTTTCCTCGCCATTAATAGCAGCCTGATTGATTCGTATGAATGTGAACAGCACTTGAAACGGTGATGGAATAATTAAGGTTGGTGTATGATACTTTCTCCCCTGGTCGGCCTCCTCCGAAGACCAATGTGCTTTATCCGCTCAAATATGCCTTCGTCAAACTCGCCGTGAATTTCTGAACCACATCCTCCGCTCCTCCAACCCTGACGGCCAAGACGTAACCAATCGCTACGACTCCAAAGCCGAGGGACCACTTCAATTTGTCGACAATTTCTGTGCGCATGAGATCATCATTAGGCTTCGTGGACAAACCTTCAAGAACCGTAGGAAAGTCATACCATACATATCCCAACCGTTACTCTCTCCCTTCTGCCACTTCGCCCAGGTTTCCGCTCCCTTTTCTCCCTTCAGACTATCGAACCTGACATGCTGGTCGATCACCGCCCGCTTCTCGACATGATAAGCCACCAAGCTCGGTACGCTTAGTACAGAGAATTTCTCGGCCAGATAAACTCGGGAGTAGGGTCGTAAGTAAAGAGATCCGGTGGGGTCGGAATCGTGGACTGTTTCTTCGAGGTCAGGGTCGGTGGCGAGCAGGAAGGGCTCTTCATATGTGGCGGTGTGTACTGGTGCAGTGGACGTTGTTGATGGTGGTTCGGCCTCACTGAAAGATGATCGAAGAAAATGAGTGAAGAGCATCGAAGGTGTAAAGTGAAGAGGGGAAACTGACTTGCTTCCATCGTTCCATCTATAGGCGGGGAAAGTGTGTGAGCTACATACAACGCCTCAAAACGCAAGACACAGGGAGCACCGTACTCCATGGAAAGCCAATTTTTTCCCTTTGTGTTTGCTTCGTACGCTTGGACACTAGTGTCACAGGAACAATAGATGACCTGTGTAGCGAGCGGGGATGAGCACGAGAGCGCTTCGTGTCGAGGTTCGAGTTGATGCTCACCTTCAGTCTGTGCATGTGTCGTTTGGAGAACTCTGAGGGCATTTAAGGAGGATTGAGAAAAGATTTCCGAGAGTCATACGGAGGTTGAGTATACCTTCGACGGTCTGGTACGGGTCTGGTGTTGATTAGCGCGAATGACAATGACCCGGGTTGCAATGGGCTCCTCACGATAAAGTCCTTGTTACTGCTGCCTGGCCAAGTAGCACTGTTCGACGCAAATAACCATCAATTGTTAGCATCGCTGCTTCCGCCTCGCGCCCTGTCCCGAGACACCTACCCAAACAAGAAACAGACAACCTCGGCATCCCTAAAGGTCGTCCTCAAATCTACGGTCTTCCCCCACGCATCTCTCAATCTCAGCCTTCTTAAAAGGGGGTCTGGGTGCTGGTAGCTTTCTTTCGGGGGAAGGGACGGCATTGTAATTCCTTGTTTGAGGGATGAGCGACGTTTCTTGAGTGGGAGTTGATTGGGGGAGCGAGGAGGGGAAGTTGATGGTCCGGCGGGAGGGGAAGTGAGTTCTGGGTTGAAGGAAACTTGTTTCGACAGAGGTGTTGATGCCGAGGTAGTCTGTGCCATTTCAGCTCTGAAGACCGAGGACTCAGGGTTGCTCAGGGCTCCACTTGGCCAAGCCGCTTTGACAGCTGATATTCACAGCGCTCGTTTCATCTCGCGGCACCTCTTCGACGTTAACTTTAAGAAAGTCCGCTGGCTTGTCACGTACACGGCTTTTTCTACGATGTCTGTCAACACCATCACTGTACCAAGTCCGTTCGATGCCCATGTGCATCTGCGACAGGGGGATCTGATGAAGCTCGTCGTTCCTCATGTCGCACTCGGAGGTATCAAGTTGGCATATGTCATGGTCTGCAGTTCCTCTTCGTCCCGTCAAACGGCCCTCTAGAGTTGACACATATGTTTGTAGCCAAACTTGATCCCACCTCTCACAACTCCAGACCAGTCTATCGCCTACCTTGCGCAGCTGAACGCACTCGCCCCGGACGTTCACTTCCTCCCCTCCATGTATCTCTCCTCCACCCTCACCCCGGCTCTCATTCGCGAGGCCCATGCGGCAGGAGTTGTGGGAGTAAAGTCCTACCCTCGCGGAGTGACCACCAACTCGGAAGGTGGTGTCGGAATGGAAGGCTACGGAGTGTTCGACGCAGTCTTTGGCGAGATGGAGAAGGTCAACATGATTTTGAACCTCCATGGAGAGGTCCCAAGCGACATTGATGGAGACGTGAGCTTCTTCAGAGGATTGGTGGGCATTTTTCAGGACCAGAAGCTGACCCGGAGGATCTTCAGGGTACCTGCGTCCTTGATGCGGAGCCTCGCTTCTTGCCCCACTTGCTTGAGATTCATCGCAAGTTCCCCAAACTAAGAATCGTACTCGAGCACTGCACGACGGCTGCTGCTGTCGAATGCGTAAGAGATCCTCACTGAGCTAAGGCAAGGCGTAACGCTGACCACAGAAAATGACAGGTCAAGACGCTGCCGCCTAATGTCGTCGCAACCATCACGCCCCATCACCTCGCTCTCACAATTGACCAAGCTGTCGCATCCCCACTCGCCTACTGCAAGCCAATCGCAAAGTACCCCTCCGACCGTGCCGCCCTTCGAGCCGTGATCCGATCGCGCCATCCCCAATTCTTCCTCGGATCCGACAGCGCACCTCACCCCAGCGGAAGCAAGATGCCAACTATGCACGTCCATCCAGCTGTGCACGGCGAGAGAGAAGAGGTAACACTCCCGAGCGGGTGCGCTGCTGGTATCTATACCTCAGCGGACCTTGTCCCACTTGTTGCGACTATTTTCGAATCTAGTGCCATCCCACTTGAGTGCCTCGCTGGTTTCGTGTCGACGTTTGGTCGAGACTTCTATGGTTACCGGGCTAGGGCCGGTGATGAGGTCGTTTTGAAGAGGGTGGAGGCAGGCAAAGTGATTGAGATGGCGTATGGTTTCGATAGGCCGCAAGGAAGGGAATGGGTCGTTCCGTTCATGGCGGGCGAAAAGCTCGGGTGGGAAATTTCGATTGCTTGAGGTTGCGGAATAGAATGAAAACATGTCGGATGTACAATTGAAGCCGTTCGGTTGTTAGCTGGTATCCCTCGCGGAGCCCGTTCGCTCTCTATGTCTCGCCTTTTCAAAGGACAGAAATAATTGGTACAAACGCATTTGCAAGTGCTTCGCCTCCACCGCGCTTGCCCATCTGCTAGCTCCCGCCCAGTAGGCCTAGCCCAGTTCTGGTTTCGCTGTTGTTACAAGTCGGTGGGCGAGCCAGCCGGCAGAGAGACGGGAAGAAGTGTGGAGGAATCAACGGTTTGCGGCGAGTTCTAACGATGTGACACTATTGCCTCGCACGACCTACCACGCGATTGAAGACGAAGGTAAGCAGAGGCGAGCGTTGCATGGGCAGGAATTCGGTACGCACGACGGTACCGCACGCCACCTTGTCGCTTGTGGTCTCCTCCCGAGCATCGTCAATGACGAGGTTGAGGAAGATGTCGAAACCCCGAAGGTAGCCCGACACCTTTCGGTTCCCTTGACTGTGGTAAGAAGCAGGAAACGAGTCAGCAGCGAATTGTTACGAGCGAGCGCAAGTGGATCGAGCAGCGTAAGGCGAGTGTGACGCACACGTTGACAAAGACGAGCTTGTCCATGTACTGCGATACGAAGATAAAGGTCAGCGCGTGTATTCTTGTAAGTTGGATACGCAAGGTCGAGAATGAATGCTGAGAGGCCGCCATTGGGCAGAAAGGGCAGAAAGCACTAGGAAGAGTGGGAGTCTCACCTTCTTGAGTTCTGGGCTGGAGGCTTTGGACATGATGGACGAGTATTTGATGGTTGGCGTACCAAGTGTAGCAAAGTACAGGTGTGATGGATGACAAGAACGGCACTTGCGCCGGTTGTGTCGTCCATTCCAAAGCCTCTGCTCTCCATTTAAGCACACCTTCTCGGCTTACTCCACGCAACACACCCTATTCATTCACATTATTTTAATCCACCAAAGCCCGACTTGCAAAACATTGAACCGAATCTTATCTCATCCAAATGTATTCAGATGCATCGCATTCATCGTCAACATCACCGCCGCCTTCTTTACTCGCTCGCCTTTCTCCAGCCTCGCCCACAAAGCAAACCCAAAACCGACTTCCACCTGACGATCCCACACACTTGAGACGACTAAGGGGTGAAAGTAATCGTGGTGGGAAGCCCACAGCTTCCATTGATATTATCGGACCCCCACTTGCCGCCGCCGGCCCTGCACCATCAAGGCAAAGGAAGAGTTCCTATCCGTTTTCAACCTCACCCTCTAGTCCTCCACAATACCGACATGCGCCTCAGCATTCGACAGGACCCCTTCCGCCCGACATAGCAACTTCTCGCTGGGCCACCTCACCTTCAACTTCGCCTTCTAAACCCTCAATCCCTGCGTCCCCTACCCGGAAACCTCCACCCAGCACTCGTGTATCCACTCTACTATCTCCCACGTCATCCGTCTTCGTCGCAACGAGCTCACAAATCCATCAAAACGCCTTCGCTGCCGAACCTTCGTCTAGCGATGCCGTCCACCAGATCGATGCCATGCTGGCTAAACTTCGGACTGGTGGAGCGGTAGGAGTCAAATCTCTGCCAGCCACAGTGGAGCCAGAGGTAGCGCAAAAGCCCGTGGTGGTAGAGAAGTACCAGGCTATCGGAGGGAGAAGCCGGTGGGATACTGCAGGATTGGAGGAGGACGCTAAAAAAGCGGCTGAAGAGGCAAAGATGGCTGCTGAGCGAAATGCTCCGGCTGACACAGAGGTGCGTTTTCACTCCTTCGAGTGCGACTTCAAGGTTGAGCTAATGTCCGACCACCCAAACCTCTGCACAACAATGGTTTGCCCGCAGCCACCTACTGCAAATCCTGATCTGTCACCCTCAAATCCCACAATCACATCTTTTGCTAAAATCGCTCCTCCGCTTGCCCCTCTGTCCGTCCCTCCGACCGTCGAACATCTGTCTCTCACCGCCAGTGAGACCTCACCACTCTCAATAGCGACCCTGGCGCCTTCACCCGTTTTGATCGCCCCGGCTTCTTCTCCAAAACAACATGCCAGTACTACGCTGGACTTCCGTGCACCCTCACTTGTTGCCTCGCCACCGAAAACCTCTGCGAACCTCGCAGTCGTTTGTAAACATTCAGAGCCAAAGCATATAAATTGGGCCGACGACGAAGAAGACGACTCCCTTCCCCCCCTTGACGATTGGGTAATTCCTGGTCAACCACCGCCGGATCTTTCACCCAGCTCTCATCGACCATACTCCGGTCCTACTTCCCCAAACCCCGCTCGATCAATTTCCTCTCCACCTCTTTCTCCCTCTGAGAGTTCTTCTTCTCGCTTTCATAGCCACTCGAGGGAGCCCCCGCCACATGCTATGTCGACCCCAGGACGAGGATCTCGGAGAGGGAAATCTAGAAAGTCAGCGTCGCCTTCGCCATCACCACAAGCGCAAACTAGCAATAATAACCGTGGAGGAGGGGGAGGGGGCAACAGAGGAA
>JASZXU010000689.1:0-15778 GCA_035521515.1 Phenoliferia sp. Uapishka_3 | reverse complement strand
CACTATGGGAGAGAGAGTTAGATGTAGTGGGGAAGGTTGGAGGGGGATGGGACGTACCTGGATTGTTCCGAACATGTCGGATGGGATGGGGGAAGGAGGAAAGCAAGGAGCCCACGCGCCCCTCTCGACAACTTACACTTCCGCCAACTCCGCCGGCATCCTTCTCTTCCCCCCACTTTCAAATCTAGAATGTGGAAGTCTCCTCACGTAAGTCCTTCCAATTCCTACCGAAGGCGTACTCAAGCCAATTCACCCCTCTGCAGGCCCAAACGATCCTCCCCTTTGCAAAACGCTACCCATCTCTCGCTTCCGCACTCTTGCGAACATGGGACGACTTATCTCTCGCTCAGGATTGGAAGAATTTGGAGGTAGTGGATCTGCCAGAGTGCGGGTGTGCGGTTATAAAAGGAGTGCCGAAGAATAAGGTGCGTCTTTCAGCATCCCTTGTGGATGATGAGCGGAACAGAGCTGATTAGATGTGGATTGGGGGGAGCAGAAGGAGATGGCGTTGGTGTTGCCGATGAATATGGCTTTACCAGTTACTATGGCTCAGTAAGTTGACCCTCCTCGACTTGTGTACAAGACTGGATGAGGAGAGGTTGCTGATTAGATTATTCTCAGATTGAGTCAACTGTTCTCAGCACTAGGAAGCGAGTTTGGAGTGGATGGACCGCATACTGTTTATTTGGGAATAGTGGAGAAGGATAGTTCAGTCGTCTACTATGTACTCAGGGAGGGAATCGTTAGTCCACTCGAGGTGCCAGAGTAGGCGAATTGGCTTGAGCTATTGCGAGCTGGGTACTGTAAGATAGCGTGTACTTCAAACTGTGCAAGTATACTCTACAATTAGCCTTCAAAGTGGCAAAGATACGAAAAAATGACTCTGTCGCGCTCAAAATTGACTTTGTTGACTCGTCGAGCGTTCGCCTGTTGCCTTCTTACCAAACCAACTTCTCGACTGCCTCAGCCCGCCATGAGCCCACCAGGGCAGCTAATCAAACACTAATCAACTTGCACAAGCTCATTCACATCCCATACTCCCTTTCTGACCGTACCGCCGCGCTTCCTCGCTCTCCGAATTCAATCACCACCTCCTCAACACCTCACTTCAGCTCGCACCGCTAGGATAAGGATGGAGATGGAGCGAACACTTCAAGAGGAAGAAATCGAGGTCCTCAAATGTACCTTCCCTTTCTTCACCCTCTCCTTTCGCGCTCGCTAATCCACCACCTCCTCTGAACAGCAATCTACGACGATGACTTCTCAATCGTCAAGTCAAAAACTCCTTGGGCTGTACGTCTCTTTGATAATCATGGTGGGGGGAGATGGACTAGAGCTGATTTGGACAAGGAGAGCAGTCAGTAAACGCAATCTTTGATTTCGCAATTCGTATCCGACCAATGCAAGTTGATGAGGCGATTAAAGATCGCGTAGCTGTTACTTTACATTTCAAGTAAGCTCTCTTTTCCTTTCCCAAACTTGATCTATGTGCGCGTGCGAGATGGGCAAGCTCAAACATGCTGGTGTTGGTGTTGTCGCAGACTACCAGCTCGCTACCCCAAAGTACCTCCAACCATCCTCCTCGAGTCACCCATCGGTCTCTCACAACCTCAAGTAGATACTCTCGTAAGCCCCTCTCCCTCCCCTCTCCTTCCTCCCACCTCCTACTCCCAACTAACACCCGCCTACTCAATCCTATGTGGGGTAGAACGCAGCCCTCGCCAGAACAGCTCAATCTTTAATAGGCTCAGTAATGGTCTATGAGTTGTGTTCGACAGCTTCGGGTTTCATTACCGATTGGCATCAATTGAGTGAGAGAGGTGGAGGAGGAGGAAGTTTGGGAGATGCAAGGAAGAAGAGGGGAGAGGAGGAGGAGAAGGTGCGTTCTCTCATTTCCCTCATTTCCCTTCCATTTTCTATCCGGCTTTTCTCTTTTTTCCCTTTTCCGTATGATGAAGAACGACTAACTTCGATTCGCAACGCAGGCCTCCCACCTAGCTTCCCTAGCAGCCTCTCTCGCGGCCTCCCGACTCGAAGCAGCCGAATCAGCTCGACTACAAGCTTTAATCTCAGATCAAGTCGCCAAAAGAGAGGAATTGAGGATCGCAAGAGAGAAAGGTAGAGAAGGGGAGGAAGGTGTGGATGCGGTCTTATTAGAGGACAGGACGGTGCCTATGCGGGTGAGAATCGGAGATGCGACAGGAGTGGGAGCAGAGGGAGGGCAGGGAGAGGTGGAAGAGAAAGAAGTAGTGGTGAAATTGGGTGTCGCAATTTCTGGCGGTACGTGATTTCTTGTTTTCCCTCGATTTGCTTAAGCTGATAGACTTGCGAAACCAAACCTAACAGACTGGCTCGGCCGTTCTCTCCCTTCCGAGATTTTCCCCACCCCAATTTCGTCCCCTCTCCCTTCCTCCGCACAAGTATTCGACATCCTAGCTCCCTACTTCCTAACCTCCCAAGGACTTCGCAAGCTCCAAAAAGTCACTTCCGACCTCTCTCGTCTAACCCCTCTTCGACACCCTTCTCTCCACATAATATACGGATACTACCTCACTCCTTATTCACCTTCTTTCCTACCGACAAATCCTTTCTCCGCGTCAAGTAATGGGAGGAGTCAAAACCGGGCGGGTCATACATTGATCGTGTTGGAGAGCCCGAGAACTTCGCCGACTCTTCAATCGATCTTGGGATCTTGTGGAGAATTGAGGACGGATAAAGCTTTGTCTATTTTCGGAGGAGTTGTGATTGGAGTGGAATTCTTGCATGGGAAGGGAATGGTGCATAGAGCTGTTGGACCGAAGAATGTATTGGTTGGGGAAGGAGGGGAGGTAAAGATTTGTAATGCGGCGTGGTGGCAGAGATTGAGAGATCTCAATAAAAGTGATCAGTGGGTCGTTGGAGGGCAGGAGGAGGAATTGAGTGATGCTTGGATTTGTCCAGAGGCGAGGGATGATGGGTTTGTATATGATCGGTCGAGGGATATGTGAGTTGGACAATTGGTTTTGATGGCTTTTGAAAAAGGAAGGAGGCTGATGAATGCGTGGTTACAGGTGGGATGTTGGAGTGCTCCTCGCTCAAATGTTGTTTGGACTCGACGTCGCTCAACGTTATTCCTCTCCAGGCGACCTCATTCGAGGAAGTGCGTCAAACGTCTATCCCTTCAAATAGAAAAAGACAATTGTTCTGACAGACACTGTCTAACTTCACAGTGTCGCACCCTTCAACGACTCGTAAAATACTCCACGACCTCCTCCTAACCGATTCCAAAAAACGACCCACCGCCTCCAAACTCCTCGTCTCCCTCCTCGAGTCCTCACGTTCCGAGACCTCTTCCCACCACTCCCAGCACCATCAACAACCCACAACGCTCTCCACGACTCCCCAAAATCACACCTACGGCGCCTTCATGCGACAACATCAACAACCCACCACGCCGATGTTTTCCCCGAATCATCAGGTGAATATGGTGTCAAAGAGTGCAGATACTGGACAGGGACAATCGGGATTCTTTTGGCAACCGAGGCCGAGTGGGAGTAGGTATAGGAGTGAGTTTGAGGAATTGGAATTTCTTGGGAGGGGAGGGGCAGGTCGTTAAGGCGAGGAATCGGTTGGATGGTCTTCTTTGTGAGTTTGTTTTGAGCTATGGGCCGTTTTGGGGGAAGGAGGGAAGGCTGATGAAAGGAATTACAGATGCGGTCAAAAAGATTCGACTACCGAATGTGAAGGCGAATGAGGAGAAAATCTTGAGGGAGGTCACTATTTGGAGTCGCATGAACCATCCTAATATCGTTCGTGAGTGGTATTCAAACCCCTAGAATCGAAAGGAAAGGACTCAGAAAAGCTGCTCTCGCAGGATACCACACCTCCTGGGTTGAGACCGACGAGAACCCATCCAACCTCGACACAGACGGCGAATCTTCTACTCAACTAACCGGTACGGAAACCGGCTCCAACCTTCCCACCTCCTCCGACGACGATTCCTCCTCCGCCCACTCTGACGACCCCTCCGAATTCGACTCGGACTCAGATGACGACCACCTCGCACCAGGGCACGAACTCGACATAGACTTAGGTCTCGAGGAATTTGACGACGACTTCTTGAGCGTCGGTCATTCGAAGAGTATCAGTTATCCGAGTATACACTTTGGGAACGAGGAAGATGAGGCGAGTACGGCTGCTAATAGTCCGGTCGTGGGGAGGAGTGAGAGAGCTACCAGAGTTAATAGTCCGGCGAATGCGGGGAGTCCGGGGCCCAGATATGTTAGGACGCTATATATTCAGGTGAGTGTTGTTTGGGTTTTTGGGGGTAGAGGAAATGCTGATTGGGGGATTGGGGGCAGATGGAGTATGTTGAGAAACTTACGCTCAAGGAGGCGATCGAAGATGGGGAGTCGGAAGTTGATTCTTGGAAGCACATGGTTCGTTCTTCTCATGGCTTTCTTTCTCTCAGTTTTGAGTTGCTCATACCGTTTCTCGTCTTCAGTTCCAGATCTTGTCCGCTATGCTTCATTTCACCTCTCTCAAGTGAGTCGCCTCTTCATCTCCCAAAAGGCTGAGAAAAGCGGCTGAAGTGATCCACTGCAGCATTATCCATCGAGACCTCAAGCCCTCGAACATTTTCCTCGATGTCAAAGGCGATGTTCGGATTGGAGACTTTGGTCTCGCCGTAAACCAGAATCTCGCGGACTCGGTAGATGCGCTACTTAGCATTGAGTCGTCGATGGACGATGTTGATTTGACGTCGGGTACGCTTTCTTGTCTTCTTCGAGTCACTGAAGGGGGATTGACAAATATGAAACCCTCAAAGGTGTCGGCACCTCGCTCTACATTGCTCCTGAGACGCTTTCGCGTGGTCGCAACGATCGCTCGGTCAAGTACTCCAACAAGATTGACAGTGAGTTCATCCGTATCTTCACCTCTATGGATTGAAGCTGATTCTGATCTTCCACCTTCAGTGTATTCTCTCGGAAGTGAGTAATTCTCCCTCCGACCTGCTGGGCATGAACGACAACTCATTCTCACCCCCACCCTAAAGTTGTCTTCTTCGAATTCTGGCATCCTTTCAAGACCGGCATGGAGCGTATCCAGGTGCGTACCTTTATTTCACTGAGACGAGACGACTGCTAATTGAAGAGTGACAGGTCCTACGCGAGCTTCGCAAGCCCGAAATCATCTTTCCTCCCACCTGGGACGCGGTGAAGCTCGCTCGTCACACCAAGATCGTACAACGCTGTCTTGTACACGATCCGGAGCTTCGTGCTTCTCCAAAAGATTTATTGCACTCGGATCTGCTGCCACCAAGAGTTGGAGACGACTCGATTGAGGAGACGATTCGCCTCCTTTGTGCGTCGTTTACTACTTCAACTTCCCTGAAGATCGTCTCTGACAGTTATTTTCAGCCCACTCTGGAACACCGCATGCTCAGACTTTGATCACGGCTCTGTTCAACCAAACGGACGAAGATCGATTACGCAAGGACTTCTCTTATGACTTCTACGATGGAGAGGGCGTGAGTTGTGTAGAGTTCCATCATCCAAGGAGTCAGCACTGATACCACCCCCGTCTTCGCAGGCAAAAGTCGACAACGATCCTTACGGGGAGATTGTGCGAGACAAGCTTTCGAGGATCTTTCGGCAAAAGGGTGCTGTTTGCATGGATAGGTAAGCTTCTCTGCGTTTCAAACGTCTTTGGTTTGTCGCTGACAGTCCCTAAATGGTGATCAGTCCTCTACTCATGCCGCACTCCCAGATTTACGCTTCTCGTAAACCGGTCCGCTTGCTTGACGCCGATGGAACAGTCGTCTGCCTGCCATTCCAGCTCAATATCCCTTTCTGTAGGTCTAACTAATTCCGTTCCGCTGTATTCATCTCATTTACCAATGACTTGACGTACAGGTCGCATGGTGGCTCGGGACACCGCTCTCACTCGATTGAAGCGCTGGACCATCGCACCGGTCTACAGAACGTCAACCGCTGGAGGCGTAAGTTTGCGAGTTTCAAACGCTGATGTATAGCGCTGATCATCGAATATTTCACAGCAACCGAGAGCGGTGCTGAATGCCGCTTTCGACATTGTCTCGGACGCCGTTACAGCGGCCAGCGAAGCCGAATGTATTTACGTTGTGGAAGAGCTCATGGCAGCATTCCGTGAGGCCGAGAATCAGTGATATACAGTTCATGATGCTGACATTATCTCCTTTCAGCCTTCGCCGGCGAAACAGCTCACATCATCAACCACTCCAAGATCTTGGACCTGGTAGTCGACAAGGTACCGAAGAGGCAAAGATCGGCCGTGCTCGACGTTCTTGTTCAGCATGGCCGACTTCAGCGGATCTGGACGAAAACTGCAGCCGAGCTTATGAAGATTCCCGGGGTCACCAAACCGATTGTCGACGAGATGGGGACATTTGATTTCTACGGTCAGCTTTACCTTTCAACCAATCGAGACTTCAGCTGACACTCCTGAATCTTAGGCTCAATCGAAGAAGTCAAATCTCGGATTCTCGCCGCGGCCCCACGTCTCAAGCACTTGGCCCAGGAAGCTTTCGACGAGCTACAGGAAATTGTCTCCCTCGCTCGTCACCTCGGTGTGAAGGAGATCAAGTTTGCACCCCTTCTCGCGACCAACTGGGACTTTCACCGAGATGGCGCTTTGTTCGAAGCTCATCATGTCAAGGGCAAATTCCGCGACGTAATAGCTGCTGGCGGAAGGTGCGTTCAGAGCAAGTTCTGTCTGCTGATTCAAAGCTGAAACTTTACAAAATTGCAGATTCGACGACGTCGTCTCCCGTCTGGCAGCTCCAGACATCCGGCACTCAGGTCGATTGCCCCACGTCGTCGGCGTTTCCATCTCGGTCGCCAAGCTCTCCCTCGCGGCTTCGGAATCGAACGCCGTCACGAGCAGGAAAATCTCTGCCATGAAGGAGGCGAATCGGACATACGGATCTTGGGCTGTCAGGAGGTGTGACGTTTACGTAGTCAGCTTCGCTCCGAATCTTATCGAGCGCCGACTCGACGTTGTCAAGGATTTGTGGAAGGCCGGTATCAAGGCTGATCTTGTGAGTCATTCTAGACCCGTGTTCCAGGTCTCCTTGTCACTTACTCTCATTCTTGAAGATGTACGACGACGACCTCATCACTCTCACTCCGGAACAGTGAGAAAGTCGACTGACCTCCTCAAACGACGCGCTGACTTTCGTTTCGCAGACTTGTCAACGCATGCCGGCGAGAGGGAATCCTTTGGCTCGTGATGGTCAAGCCTGGCGCCGATCGTGCGCTGAGTGGACATGAGCTTGAGAAAACCTTGAAGGTCAAGAGTGTTTTGCGAGGCGTTGAGGATGAAGGTGCGCGGCCGCCTACTTCTCCATCCCTGCTTTCGCTAATCGATTTTTTTCTCCAGTACCTCGCTCGGAGCTCACCGCCTTCATCATCAAGGAGCAAAGGGATCAAGCGATAGTTGATGAGAGGTTCTCGGTCGCTACTGGAGTCGTCGTTGAGCAGCAAGTCGATCTGGCTTCACTCGGCGTCGACTTCCCGAGGTCCACACAGGAGTTCTTCCCTATCCTCATTGATGGCGACGTGCGTCACAAGGGCAAACACAAGCAAAGGACTATGATCATTCAGCGAGGTACGAACTTTCTCGATATCACTTCGCTCAGACGCTGAGACGTTGCTCTTGTGCAGCCCAAAAGAATGTCGAGACTGCCGTCGCGGCCGCTTCCGAAGCACCTGTTTGTAAGTACCGTGGCTGTGCATTACTTGGCTTTTGCTGACAGAACTACGCTGTTCCTGTAGTTGCAGTCGATGTCGACGGTCAAGCTTTCAAGTCGATGGCGCACTCGACGGCTTGGGTCTCCGACGACGAAGCCTACAGGCTAGTCGTTCAAAGCGCTCCCCCCTCAAAGCGTGACTACCTCAACAACATTCGCTATACCATCCGTAAACACCAGGCTCCATCACTATCCTTTTGGCTCTTCTCGCTCCGGGACGACAGAAGTGTTCTCCTCACATTCCCCGATAATTTGTAGTTGGAAGCTGTCACCTCGTTATTTCTGTTTCGTATCTTTGCAAATATAGAGCTCTCATCTCACGTATCATATCTTCTAGATTCAATTTGGTTTCTCGCCTGGCTTATAGCAGCATTATCAACGCCGCTCAAACCATCGAGATTACAGTAAGTGTCTTTCATGCGAGTCCGGAGAAAGGAAGGTTCGAAGAGACGTCACACTCCCCTGCTACTAAGATGTGCAACAAGGCCGAGGACTGTTTCCACTAAGATTGGCAATTCTACCGGTGAATCTCATCGCTGGTGGTCAGCGCCTGCCTGCATGTCGCGAGTTGATACGTCGCGCCACCATCTCTTCCCTAATCTTCCCTAATTCTGCCCATCTCGCAGCCCTACTAAAGAAAAAGGATGGTGAGCCTGTGAGGCGTTTTGGATACGAAAGTAAGGAAGCAACGAAAGAATGATACACTGAGAGTGATGGTATGGTGGATCCGGAGCGTCCGTCAGCAATATTGTGCACTAGAGGCCTTTTCAAGTTCGCGGCTGTATCGCAACCGTCGCGGTTCGAACCTTCGGTCCCGGTGGTTTTAGTTCAGCACTGATAGGCAGCTCTTTTGTTAGCTATATTGAGTCTCTTGAACAGAGAGAGTTCACCAAAAAGGGGGGCTCCCTGGCGGGCTCGCCGATTTCCTTACTCTCCCGTCGCCGCCGTCGCCGCTGCTCCCCTCTCGCAGACGCACGACAAAAAAAGACTGATGAGGCTTGTGGTATTTGAACCCCGCCATTTCTGACCAGCGGGTAGATACCTCTCCCGATCGAAGTCAAAGCAGAGATATTGAACCTTAAGCTGGCGCCTTAGACCGCTCGGCTGTCTCCACCTTACTCAGAAGTAGGGAGAAAAATCTCGTTTTGAAGTGATAGGCATATCTCGACCGGTGGATAGGACATCATCAATGGAAACAAGGGCCTGCTGAGCTCAAGTTGCGCGAGATTTTGCAGGCGCGCACGAAAGAAATTTACGCCCCGACTCCTTTGATAGATCTAGTCTTGAAGATATCACACGTGGAGGTTTTCTTTCCATATCAAGCACAGAAGGGTCAGCTTCTACTCTGCCCCAGGTGACTATTTCACTTCAATACACCCTTATCGAAGCCTGGCCCTCAAGGACGTCCCCCGCTGAGCGATCCCCTTCATCTCCATGGCTCCTATATCACACGATGCGAATCTGCGATACCAAGGGTGAAGACTCGCACTGCTGGAGGCACCGAGGTTGCGTTCCGAGGTGGGACCGCATTTGGGAAATAGAAGATTTCCGCGGGAAGAAAAGCGTTCATACCGCAATTATCCATTGTAAAATCAGTCAATGTCATGAGTTACTCTTCTACAATCCTTTGTACGCAAAATGTGTCCTGTCGGGCCAAGTGGCGTGGTACCAGAAATGGTTTTGGGACCACGGGTCTGGTCATGGTTGTGAGTGAATGTTTGTTGCACTCTGGAGGAGAAGGAGAGCTTACACAAAGCCTAGAACAGCAGCCAAAGGTCAGAAACTGATCTATTGCGTTTCGTTGTAGAAGTTGAAAGGAACTAACAGTACAAAGACGCGTTTTCTGGTCGACGTACCAAGACTGCGAAGGAGAACTACGTTCAATAGCGTTCGAGTATGTGGACGGCATAAGACGTACAACTCCACCATCTTTCTCCCACACACGATCCTTCATCTGGACTCGCAGTTCTTTGTAGTATTCATTCTCGGCTCGCTCCGTTACTTCGACTGAGGGCGCTGGCGACGGGAGCTTCTCGCCAGTCTTGAGCTTCTTCAAGATGGGCGCAATGAGTTTCAAGGTCATTCTACGGATCGGATCTAAGGATCAGTCTCAATCGAGGGTGTAAGTGAGCCATTACTCTTACATTATTTGGGCTTCGCTGGTAAAGATGACCGAAGAGTGGCCAGTGGCTGGGAGAAGGACCTTGACTTCAATAAGGCGCTACAGGTGAAAGGATGATCGCCCACCTGTGTTCGGACCCATGATTATGAACATGTTCGGAAAATTTGATGCGACAGTGCCTGCGGAAATAATGCAACATCATTCGAAAGGGTGTCCGACGCGAAGAGTGGTGAGAGGGCTTTACCTCGGTACATCTTCGCGTTCGTCTCTTTGAGCTGTTTAACGAGTTCAACCCCACTCTGATTAATGACCCGGAGAGGGAACAAATCTGCTCGACCTAGCAGTCAGCGTTTTCCACTGTAGAAATCAGGGCCAGAAAACAACCTACACTCTTGGACTTTGAATCCTGTTGAAAGCACGACAATGTCGGCCTCGATCTCAATTCCTTTTGCCGTTGTAACGGTGCGACCTTTCAATGAAACGACGGCGTCGTCTTGTATGAGATTGAATTTAGGGTTGTGCTGAAAGGGAGCGTCAGCGACGCTGAAAAATTCCAACGGGGACGAGTGTCGCACGAACCATGGAAGCCAAATAACCAGAGTCAAAGACGCGACGCTTAGCAGCGATATCGAAGTCGGGAACGAGTGCATCACTTGCAGGTTGAACAATGTGACGAGGAATCAGTTTTCTTGGAAGAGGCATGCGATCATGAACGGCTCTTACTGATACTTCACTGGCGCCTTCTTTTGCATGCTGTTTCAAGGTTCAGCTTCTGGAGCCATAGAGAAATAGAAGGAAGGAGACTGACTAGCCCAGGAGATCACGGAGCATCTCAGCTCTCTTTTTTACTCCGTCCGTAATGTGGCTCATGATGAAGTTCGATTCAGAGCCAAAGTAGATCATGCAACGTTGTAAAAAGAGAATCTGATGTTAAAGCGTTAGCACATATAAAAATATAATGCTTTCCACCATACTCACTCCTGGAATCCATCGGGCGCACCAGAACCAAAGCCAGGAGGATGGAAGCGGAGGCGGAGGAAGGTATGATTGTCGAGATCGGGCGACCTGGGTGAGGCTAGCGACGTCGTTGATCATGTTCTGCAGAATTCATTTGCTTAGCTTCCAGAGTCTCTAGGTGTGAGACTTTGTGAGATGACGAACGGGAACCTGAAATGTAAGGCGCGTCAGCTTTCGAGCATCGACAAGTAAAAATATCATAAACTCACAATCTGCGCCCCACTACATCCATTCCCGACCAGGACCACATGTTTCCCTTTGTAATCTACCTTGTGGTCCCATTGCGCAGAGTGGAAAACGGCGCCATCGAAGCCAGAATTTTTAGAAGCCGCGAAGCTGGGGATGCTAGGTTCGCGCAAGCCACCAGCACACGTGATGAAGATGTTGCAAGTCTTGACAGCCTCGACTCCAGTATCGAGGTTTCGAATCCTGACGGTCCAGATTCCATCCGCGTAAGAGGCTTCGCGGACTTCGGTGCGAAGAACGATGTTTCGCAGGTTGAATTGCTCGACAACCTCATGGATGTCTGCCAGCGTGAGATTAGCCCCATTACTTTAGACCCAGGGAATGATAATCGCACATTCAAGGATTGCTTTTTGTCCAGGCCAGTGGGTACCCCAGCTCTTTTGTGCGAACTGAAGGAGCGACGAAGTCAGCGTCGCAATCGCTGGCCGCGAACGCCAACAAGCAGCCTTACGGAAAAGCTGTAGAGGCCAACTGGGATATCCTGCATGCAGATGAATGTGAGTAAGGCAGTTTGAAAAAGCTATAATAGATGAGAAACCCACGCAGCTCGCTCCCGGATAAGTGTTTGCCCTCCTGTGCAGCGCCCGACGAACATTTAACAAATGTCAGCTCTGGAACGTTACAAAAGACGCTTAATCTGCCGGCAGAATGCGAAATCTCCTTTCCCTGAAGCTTCAAAACAGCCGCAAAGATCTCACGTACCAAGTTCCTCCGACATCCGCCTCTCGCTCGCTGTTGGTGAGGTGGCTAATCAGCTCTGCTCCGTCAATCTAGCATGTCGGCAAGAAGCTCACTAGCACATCACATCTGTAAATCCAGCCTTTCTCTTGAGCTGAACATTAGCAGCAATGCCGGAAACCCCGGCTCCGATGATGATTCTGGTGTGGGTGGCAGATTCAGCTCTTTACCTGGCCACAGAGAAGAGCTCAAGACTCTTCTTACACGCCATAATGATCCTTGATATCTGGATTAGCTGTGTTCATGGCGGTGAGGTGTAAGGAAAGGGCGAGAGAGCACCCCACGCCGTCGCCGATCGCAACGGGCAGGGCGACCGCACGGCAACAAGATTGACCGGACCGACGCAAACCCGACGTAGCTTCCTCCGAGATGCGCGTATATGCTTTTTCTTTAAATTTCCCGAGTAGGGCGTCCTCACATCAATTTGGAACACGTAAGAAAAAAATGAGATCGATACCTTTGATTATTTCCAAAAAATCGCCACTGAGTCGATCGTCATCAACACAGCGATCTCGAAATGTCGTTGCTTCCCTACCACTCGACCTGATTAGAGATGACTCGCACCCTCAGATCTGACACCCAGCCTGCGGTATCAAAACCTATATCCTACGAGGACCCAGACTCGTCGGATCTCTCGAGCATCGCGTCGGAGCAGTCAGAAGCGGAAGAAGTGGGGCCCTCGAAGGACGCGACGAAGGGGAAGAAGAAGGCGAGAACCGCTCCTTCGAAGAAGCGAAAGGAAGAAGAGAAGGTGGAATCTCCGAGCAAGAAGAGGAAGAGCGAAGTGAAGGGAGAGGAGGGGAGTGGGAAGACGTTCAGCCCTGGATTTGGACAGGAGGATTACACTCTTAGTGGGTTTCCTTCGGAAGCTGTTCCCTTCAACGAGAGGACGTCGACTAATTCCTCGAAACAGGCATGCCAGAACCAACTCGAGACCCCAACACGCGCGAATTCAACTTCGCGGACCACCCAGAATTCTTACCCAATCTCAGTCCCGAGTACGCGTCTTTTGCATCTCCAAATATCAGGACAGATCCTCAATTTCGAATTCCCTACAGAGAAATCCTGCGAGCTGGATCATTCGGCGGAGGCTATTTCCGACCGATAAAGGTGCGCTCTTCCTTTTCCTTTCTCACCGTCTCCAGCTACTGACTCACCCCCCCACCCCTTCCACAGAGTCCGAAAACAGGGTACCTCTACAAAAACGACTGGGACGACATGCCAAAAAGTGCGTCTTTTCCCACCCCTCTCTAGCCATTCTCACTCACTCACTCACTCGTTTGGCCTCCAGGTTGGTACACCGACCTCGACGTCTCGACATACCTCACCGCAGCAAAATCCGACCCCGAAGTTAATAAATGGAAGACGAAAGTAGGACAAACTTTTCAGGCTTGGGAGAAGAGTGGTTGGATTATGCGTGAGTCTTTTGTTTGGGGCAGCACCGCCCTTAGGCCGCGCACGAAGTCTGATGCAGGGTTGAGAGAATAGCACAGTATGATTGTCGAGGTTGGTATCATTGGTATTGTCGATTTTGGTGTGGAAGGAGATGTCCGGATGATGAGAGGCAGATTGGGAGGTGGTCGAGGTTAGTTGTCTTGTCTCTTCGAGGTAGTAAACGAGGGGGGCAATAGCTGACAGTGGGGATTGCTCTCCATAGAATAGCGAGTCCCGCGTCGGGAAGATGGCGAAGGATCCTACTCGGAAAGTACCTCAAGCAGGGAGTCAGTAAGTAGCTTTTCTCGCGTAGTTGTTGTGGGGGAACGAGCTGACCAGCGACGTCGCTTGATCAAGACGAAATCGAGCCGAACGTTGAGGAAGTCTCAAAGGGAATTCGCCAGACGCTGCTGCATTGGGTCAGTCAAGCTATTCGGTAAGCCACCTCTGCGGCTCATTCTGATTTTGTCTTCCAACCAGGCCTACGAGCCTACAACAGAGCACCTCAACGAATTTCGAGAAGAGAAAGGAGATGACGTCGCCAACCATCCCGACGACCTCAACCAAAACGAGTAGTTCGTTCTCCACGATCAAATTTGTTTCAATCGGTATTAAAGTTCGTTTCAGAGAGAAGCCTAAGGGTGTTGAGGGGGTTGGTAGTAGCTTTACAATGGACAATGTACTGGGATGTTTCGTGTTTCCGGGTTGGTGTCGGTCGTGTCGACGCTCTAAGAGATGAAAGTAGCCTCGTTGAAGACTGTTCCTTCGACTTCGATAGTCTTTGTCTCCTCTGATGCTGGTGAGGCGAGGTCGGAGGGAACGGTAATGGAGGCTTTAGCGGGGTTGAGCCACTGCGATGCAAAGCCAATCAGTGAATCGCTCATCAAAGATTAAATCAAGGCACGACTCACAGTGTAGATATAAGGCTTAGTGCCCGCGGCGTAGTTGACAAACTTCTTAACCAAGTAAGGAATCTGACCCAAAACATCCACCTTCTCCACCAATCCCCTCGTCGCATACGGCTCTCCAGGTGCGCTCGTGAGCAGATCCAACGTCAACTTCGCCTGAGTCTTCGGCGCCTTTGCACTGGCCACCAAAGTTCCCTCCGTGTTGAAAAGCGTGTATCCGTTCCACTCATACTCAATCGATCCAGGCGCGTCGTATTCCGTCTCCTTATCAACAACCGTGTTCTTGTGCGTTGCCACTGAAGTTCCTTCGACGCCCTCTCCTCCCGCGGTAATAGCAACGAGTTTGTCCCCCACCACTACCGATCCAATATTGACCTTCTTACTTCCGTACGCAGGAGTAGTAGTAAACTCCATCATCGTCAAAGCGACACCTTCTCCTCCTTCCGCCGAAGATTGGAAAGTCGCGAAATTCCATTTGGCGGCAAGAACATTTGGCCTCATTCCTTGAATGGCGTGGACAAACATTCCTCGAGTACCAGCCAAATCAATGACTTCTGATCCGATTCGCGCGATACCGGTAACAGCGCATCTTGGCCAGAACCTATGAATGGCGTAACCATCTCCTCCAGCCGTGATATCCGGAGCGGTTCCTTTAGCAGCACCATCCTTCAGCTGTCCAAAGTATGACATTCCACCTCGGGGACCAGCGCCAACTTTCCAGCCTTCGGTAAGACGCTCGTAGACGAGTGAGATGGCAACATCGTCGTCGTGCTTTCCTTCGATGGTGTATTTGTGAGGTTGGGCAGGGTCGACGGTGATGGTGAATTGATCTGATTTGGAAGAACGTCGATCGACTTTTGGAGAAGGAGCGACGGTAAAGTTTGTTACGGAGGTGGACTTCCAGACGTGGACTTTTTTGGCGGGGTCGACGTAGCGGAAGGTGAATTGGATGGAAGGGTACCAGACTCTGTGGGTGGACAGCAGGTAGAGGATGGTCAGCTACGTAGTTTGTAAGGCACACGTTGGGAGGAGAGGAGGGAAGGGCGAGCTGTTGCTAGTAAAACTGACGCGCCCGAGCGCGTCAGGGTTGAAAGGGAGGTGGTAGCGCGCCTCGGTGTCCATCAGAGGGCAGCCTGCCATGCCCTTGAGCGAGCCAATGATTGCTGATCGACTCTGCTCCAACCCCAACCGTAATAAAACGCTATCGCCTCATGAACAGACTACTGAAGGACGACTTACCCAACACTCGAGTGGATGATCTAGCGATTAACAGCAAGCCATCAGTCGCTTGTCTCGCAAGACTTCAGTAGTTCCTCCTTACCTGACACATGATAAGACCACCACTGGGAGTGACACCGTACCAAATCTGAGTTTCAGTAATGAAACCACTTGAAGTAGCGACCCAAGCGGTGTCCTCATCTGTAAGAGGTCCATAAAGAGCTTCTTGATCGAAAGCGAGTTGTACGGGGTGAAGTTTTGAACCAGCGTCTGCTGAAGCTGATGCGAACCAACTCATGATTTTGAGATGGGGAGGAGCGAGAAGGA
>JASZXU010000688.1:0-15790 GCA_035521515.1 Phenoliferia sp. Uapishka_3 | reverse complement strand
TATAGTGGGTCGGGACGAGGGGATTTTACTTTCCAGAGTATTTCACAGGAAAAGTAGGAAGTGGCGACGCGAGGCTCGGTGGCGTCGGTGGCAAAAAGGGAGGTTAGTTTAGTTTTGGTGAAACTCAGAGACTTTTGGTGGTCAGTAAGTTAGTAAGAGAGTAAATTGGAAGCTTGGTAGGGTTTAGAAAGCTTTGGGGATTCTTTTCAGGGTCGGTCTCGGGAGTGAGATTGATGAGGACAAGAGGCTACTTCTCTCGCCCTTAAATAGACGGCTAATTGTTTTCTAGAATACTATTCTGCCAATTCCTAGTCAAGTCATGCCAGTCTCGTCTCGTTTCGTCTCCCAGGACTGACTCAGTTTTCCTCCAATCAAGCGTGCGAAGGAGCGGCGGAGGCGACAATGGGTGAACGAGTCAGAATCCGCGTGGTGACTCGATTATCGACTCAACTCCTCTTTTTCCTTCGCTCCCAGCTTTCTTTTAACAGTTATACATGAAAATAGAAAAAGTGAGGGGGCAGCTCTCCAGCCGTCCCATTCTCACATTATTTGCCTTTCGTCACCGGCCTTCACTCTCTCGTTCTCTTTCAGCCGCCTCCCCCTTTTCTTTAATACAACAAGGAAATTTTTATTCCGGGGAGTACGAATCACTCCTCGGCCCCACTCTTCGCTTTCGCGATAACCCGTTTAAATCTGCTCGCCTTCAAATTCCGATACCTGCTTCTTTCGCGCTTCCCACCTCCAGTCCTGGATTCTCTTGTCATAACTCAGCCAGAGCTTAAGGGCTCTTTCGTGTTTGGATCGCCGCAGAGATGCTTCACGCTTTTCCTGTCGCCGGGATTTCGTGAGCAGGCGGTCTTCGAGACTGTCGCAAGTATCCAACTCACCAGGGGACTCCAGGTCCATGGGCGCCTCGCCGAGGTCCATGGTTTCTACCCAGTCGTTCTCGATCCCTCCATCAATGCTCGAGAGGCTGGGCTCGATGCCATATTGACGGCGACGGTACGCGTCGTAGTCCGCAGCCGCGCGTCGCTCCGCGTCACGGCGTTTGCGGTCTCCCTGAAGGCGCTCAGGTAAGCGCGATCGTTGATGAAAAAGCGAGGGAGGCTGACTTACCCCATGGGAAGGCATCTCGTAGCCGTGTTCGAGTTCTACGAAGAAAAACCTGGCGTCATCTCGCGTTTCTCCCCAAGAGTAGTGTTGCCGCAAATTCCTCTTTTCCCGTCCCACGACATGAGGGTTCGACATCACAGCTCCGTCCCGGAGCTGCTTATCGGTGGTGGAATCAGTCGACTTACCTCGCGACCTTCCTCTTTCGGAATCCTCTCTCTCCTCCTCACTCCTCGACGCACCATCCCCACTCCTTACCAACTCCGTGAAGCCTGCCGCTGTTGTGGTCGAGTGGGGTAGTGTTTCGAGGTAGGTTGGCATGGGGCTCGTTGAAGGGGCGGAAGGGTGAAGAGCGGCCTGGCCGTAGAAGTCCGCGGCGCATGGGCGAGTGGAGGACAGACCAGAGGGCCGAGTCGGCAGAGAGGGGAGCGACGTGCGCTCAAAAGGCAGGGGAATGGTGTTGGTGCTAGTAATCGCTCCATGGTTCGCCTGTGGCGGCGAAGGGTAAGTGCTTCTTCTTCGCGCAACGTCTGCGTAGGTGCTCACCGTTCTCAGGTTACCTTCTTGGTTCGTAGGCTGGGTTGTCGCGGCGTTTTTCTTGGCAATCTCTATTGCTCTTGCTACATTCTCAGGCCTCGTGGCTTCCCCGAAGTCTCGGTGACGCTTGTCCCTGCTTTCGAGGGGTTCACCAGAACCAATTCGGCCCAGGCGGTCGCTGACACTTCCATGGAGGATGTTAGTGGGTGAGTTGAATGGGGTCATGGGCTCAGGTACGCACGATAGCAGGGGTTCGCTCCCTTTCCTCGTGTCGGGGGGCGCTGAGCTGCGGCCAGGATCAAGGACTCGAGCGACGAGGTCTGAATCGTAACAGGGGGTGAGCATCATTTCCGGGGTGCGTACTCGCCAGTGATTGCTGACAGCCTTACCTTGGTGCTCCTTCTGAGATAGAGCGGTCGGTTTGGCAGGCAGGCTCGCCTCCTCGATGGCTCGGCGTTCGAGGTTGGCGCGGCGCACATCGTGTCGTTTCCAGAGGTATCCTTCCCCATAGTAAGTATCAGAGGTGGGGATAGGAGGTAAGCCAGCACGCTCTCTTCCTTTTGCGAGGGCGTAATCGTCGCGTGGGCGAGGCGCAGGTCGACTCTTGTCGTCAAGAGGCGAGGCCTCGGTTCGATTTTTCTTGACTCCTTCGTCCGAGGGACCGCCTATTATTCGCTCAGCTCTCCAATTCCCAGGCTGACGAAGCGCCGCCAACCTACCAAACAATTCGGTGGTTTGTCCCTCATGACCGTAGCTTTTGCGTTTACGAAGACTGGTTTCGTCTCGGTCTGGGGGGGAGGACAGGTCAGGATGGGTCGATAACAGGGGGGAGTGTTTCTCCAGTGACCTACCTTTTCTTTTGGCGGCGGTGGTGACCGCTACGGGCGACTTGGGGTCAGGTTCAACCGACGAATTTGCGCACGGCTTGCACGCGGGCAGGCGGCTAGGAACTAGAGGAGGAAGCGTGGGATCGGTATGAGAAGGGGCAGGCGTTAGCATCTGACTCTTCCCCGGCTGACCTTCTTTTTCCTTTGCGCTTGCGATAACAAGGGCTGGCGACGCCGCGCCGACCGTCAAGGGAGTCGTTGCGACGGGGGCGAGGACTGTTTGGACTTGAGCGTCAGCAAAAAGGCTCATTGGATCAGCAGGGAGGGGGTCGAGAGGCGTACAGGGTCCAACCGGTTCGTCCTTCCCTTCTTTCAAGTGTCTCCTGGTGCTCGGCGGTCCACAGGCCTTTTCGATGGGAGGAATGGTTAGTCCAGGCGGAAACAGAGGGCCAGTTTTCTCTGTTCGTCGAAGAAAGGTAGTGAGTATTTCCCGCGAGCAACGTGGCGCGACACCTGGCAGCTTACCGGGTCCGACGTTCCTTCTGACTGGCTTCGCAGGATCACAAGTCGTCAAGTCCACGAGCGAGGAGCAGGCTTGCGTGGCTGTAAATATTAAGTTCCTAGCATCAGTGTTTTGTTCGGTGAGGGAAGGCTGATCGTTATTGTCGAGCTCACCGGAAGGTGCAGAGTCTTCCTCGTCGTCGAGTTCCTCCTCCCGGAGCCTCGCGAGGGATTGGTCGAGGAGCCGTACAAATCCATCGACTACTTTGCCCAGGCCAGCGGTTGTAACTTCTCCCAAGATTCCTTTCTCGTGGAAGAGGCGGCGCAGGTCAGGGTTATAGCAGCTGTCACTGTCGTAGATGAAGATTTCGACGTCGACAGCCTCCGCGAAGCCCTGGAAGAACATCTTGGATCCTCCCGCGACCTTCGAAGAGACCATACCATATCCGAAGATGTGCCGAGCGGGATCATCGTCCTCCAGAACTTCGACTTCGCTTCCGAGTTGCGAGAGCGAGAGCGCATCGCCGTACGGGAGAGCGAAGGCGATAACGTCGGGAGTGAAAAGGTTCTGGCGACGGGTATGGACGGTGAGGGTTCCAACGTGAGTGCCGACTACGAAATCTCCCTCCTCCCTGTCTTTTCTTTTGATTTCCATCCAGCACTTGGGTGGCTTAAGAGTCGGCCAGAAGGGGAGTTGCTTCGAGAAGCGAAACTCCAGGTTGAACTGGCCACGGTTGTGGGCATAGAGGTTCGTGGAGATGGGGGGCATGGTTTTTGTTTCGAAAGGAGGATGGTGGTTTCTTTCGGTACTAGTACGGGGTTTTGGGGAGTTTTTCTTCTTTTCTCTGAGGGGGAGGAAGGGCGACGGACTCAAGGGCGCCGAGGCAGCACCGAGCGACCGGAATCCGACCCGATTGCTGGACACGAGGATGACACGTAAGACCCGTTTCACGGCTTCATCCGATGTGGGGAGTCATATAGGTCGGCCTGAGGTCGAGCGAGCAGCCCCGATGGGATTCTGAAAACTCGATTTTTCACCCCGCCGCGAAGGCCGCTGGCTCGCGTTCGTCTCGTCCCCCACACTTGTTTCGTGTTCCTGTTTTCGAAGCTCTGCATGTCACTACTGACTCTCCTCCTTTTCTTGTTAGCAGATATGATCCTTTTGCGCGGGTCGCGACTTTCGAGTCTGCTCGACGCCCGCCAGCAGGGCCAGATCTCCGATCGCGGCGTCGTTTCCTCGTCTCGAGGGATCCTTTTCTTCAATTCTCGATTTGCCTTTCCCCATTCGTTATCTCTGCTCGGTCATGGGGCCACCTTTTTAGGCGGCGAGGCCCCTCTTCTTGTCTCCGCACAGGTCTCGTTCGCTATCTCTTCTCATTTCCTCCTTTCCTTAGTTCCTCAGGCCGCATGTTGTTCGGTCTTTCCTTTTAAACCGACTGGCTTCAAGATGAAGGGATAGCTACAATGCCCTTGCTGCCTGTGTAGCAGCGCGCCAAACCGAGGACTTTTATTGGCGTCTGTTGCCAGGTTTGCGTGCGTTCCTCTTCACCATTATCGTTTGCTGTCGCTTTTTTCTTTGTTTCTTTTTCCTCGTTTTTGGTTTCGTTTTGTCTTTTATAACTTTTCTCACTCCTCCTTGCGTCTTTCCTTCCGCCGGCTTCCTTCCTCGAGCGCAGGCGTCAGTCTTGCCTTGGGGTCGCTTCGACTGGAGCTGTGCGCCTTCACCTGCTTCTTCCTTAGCCACGCTCATGTTTATTCCTCATCAAACCACCTGGGTGGGCGACGCTGCCTATTCTTCCAGGCATCCTCCAGGTGTTTCTCAGACTTATCCTGTTCATCGCTCGAGGAGCTAACTTCGTTGGTTACATCAGTTGCTTGGGCATCCTCTTCGGCTGGCGACCCCTCGTTACTGCCAGTCGCGTCGTCGCGCCTGGCCTCTTTCCGAGGTCTCCCAGGCTTCCGCCTGGCCACCTCCTCAGCGGGTTTGGGGTCTGGCGTCGTCTGACCCGCAGCCTCGTCGGCTTCCCCTTCTGCAGTGATGTTTTTTCGGGGCCGCCCGCGCTTTCGTCGTGGGAGACTTTTCGGTTCAGATGGTAGGTTTGCTCCTTGTTCCTCGTCCCGCTCTTGGCTGACTTCTTTCCTAGGCCTTCCGCGTCTTCGCCGGATGTCCTGTCTTGGCCCCGCTTTCACTGGTGAGTCCTTGCTTTCTACCCTTTTCTTTAGTCGCGGCTTGGGGCCCTGATTAATTGGTCCTCCCAGGTTCCATCCTTCTTCCACAAGCCAACGCGGGACGCGGGTTTCGCGAGCTGGGCGAGCGCTCTCAGCCGAGTCATCCGTGAGTTCCTCGTCTTCCGAGCTGCTGTCTTCCGAAGAGGATCGGAGTTCTTCTTGCGGCAGCTCGAAGATGGGCTCTCGAGGAGCTTCCCTGGGTGGCACCTGTCTTTCCTCTCGTCGCTCGTTGTTGCCATACCACCGTAGGAGCTCGCTGCTGACTTCCTCGCTTTCCAGGCTCCTCATGTCTGCGTCCTCAAAGTAATTTTCTGGGTCGACGTATACCTCCTCTTGTTCTGGGGGGTCCTTTATAGGTTCGGGCTCACTTTCCTCGTTGCTGTCAAGGTGCTGTCGGGTCAGCTCACGGCCAATTTCTTCTCCTTCCTCTAGATCCTCTGGCGGGACGTTCTCTTCTCCGTTCCATTCCTCCTCCGGGAGTTCTTCCATCCCCGGGATTTCCTCCCTTTTGATCTCTACTTCCCTCTTTCCACGTGGGTAGTAACGCCTCACTCGCCTTGCCGCGTAGACCTTTTTGAGCGGGGTCTTGTCAAGCTCCTCCAGGAGGTATGAACCTTTCGTGAGTCTTTGCCTGACACGGTACGGTCCGGTCCAGCGAGCTAAGAATTTCCCCCCGTGTAGGGAATCCAGCTGCGCGTTATGCACCAGGACGAGCTCTCCCGGCGCCAGTGGATCACGAAGCCGATGAGCGTTTACGCGGTCGTGGTACAAGACCGCAGCCAATCTTGCCGCCTTCAACCTTTCCGTCGCTTCGGCAACTCGTTCCGACTTTCGCTCAAGCTGCGCGAATCTGGCAGCAAGTAGGTCGCTCCTTGAGTACGTCGCATCCCTCCAATTGCTCACCAGCCATGTTTCTTCAGTCTGATCGATGGGCAACACGGCCTCAGTCCCGTATACCATGGCGAAGGGGGTCATCCCCGTAGGTCGCCTCATGCTAATCCGGTCCGCGAACAAGACCATTGGGAGATGCCTGGCCCATTGCTTCGGTGAGTCGCTGACTTTTACCAGACAGTCAACAATTGGCTGATGCCCCCTCTCCTCCATTCCGTTCGCCTCCGGATGGTAAGGCGCAATCACCACTCGTCGGATCCCCAGGTCCCTCAGCGCCTCGACTACTTCGCCCTTGAATTCTGCGCCCCCATCGACCGTTGCCTGGTAAAACCACCCAAACCTGGGTATCAGGGTGTTTCGGATAAAGTCGCTGACGGCTTTTGATGTTATTTTAGGGAGTGCCTTCCCTTCCACCCAGCCGGTGAGGTCTTCCCGCGCCGTCAGTAGATATGGCTTTGTCCCCTCTTTTATGTGGGTAACATCCATGTTAAACTTACGAAGAAAGCCTGCTGACATGGAAGGATTCCGGGCCTCTCTTTCCTGATTGGGTTTTCGCAGCTGACACTTGTCGCAGGATCGTACGTATTCCCTTACCGTCTGACTCCAGCCGGGCCACCAGACTCGTTCACTAATCCTTCTTGACGTCTCTTCTCTTCCTCGGTGTCCTGTTTCATCGTGGACGCCTCGCAGGAACTTGTCTTGTCGCTCGGGGTCAAGTACCACCTCCCGGAGCATCCCGCCTCGTCGGCGGTACAGTCGCCCGTTTTCCAGCGCAAATCCCTTCGCTCGGGTCTGGAATTTAATCCACTGCGTCTTTGTAAGTCCTTCGGGTTTCTCCAGCGAGGAAAGATACTTGCCAATTGCTAACAGTCCCTCATCGCTTTCGTAGTCGGCTTCCACAAACGCCACTCTCCAGTCATAAATCGGTTCTTCCCTTACTAGTTGGAGGTGAGCGGAGATCAGCGAATCGAGGTCGCGAGCCACGTCGTCGTTCTCGTCCCTTCGTGCTCTGGATAGCCCGTCGGCTAACGTGTGTTTCTTGCCAGGCACATGCACCACCTCGAAATCAAACAGCTGGATGAATCGAAGCCATCGGTTCATAGGTGCGTTAGGTAATTCAGGTGCGTTCAGCATCTGGACTAACGCTGAGGCGTCGATTTCTAGGACAAAATGCTGACCCCAAAGGAACATTTGTAGTTTCTTTAATATTTTCGCCACTCCCGCCAGTTCCAGCTTGGGCTGGGAGTAGCGTGCCTCGGTCTCGGTGAAGGTCAGGCTCTCATATCGAGCAGGCCGTCTTTTTCCTTTTGAATCCTCCTGAAAAATAACTCCCCCTGCAGCGACCTGACTAGAATCGACCGCAAGTATGATTCGCCCGGCATTGGCGCCATATTCGAGTTTGTTCAGAAGTAAGTCCTTGCCGACAATCTGTTTCAGCTTGTCGAAGCTTTGCTGACAAGCTTCGCTCCACACGAATTCAGCGCCGTTTCGGGTTAAGTCTCGTAGCGGGCGCGCGACATCCGCAAACCTCTCAATCCAGTTGCGGACGTACGTACAAATCCCTAAGAAGCCCCGCACCTCGCTGACATCACGGGGAACCGGAAAGTTAGCGATCTTGTTCCGGCTTGCTTTAGACATGCGTCGTCCCTCCATCGAACAGATGGTTCCTACAATGTTCAAGGCAGGCACGATGACTGCTGCCTTGGGTCCCGAGATGGTGAGTCCCGCCTCTTCGAACCGAAAGAGCACTCTTTCTAACGTAACCGCGTATTCCCAGACAAATCGTCTAATTTCAGGATTACCCGGAAGCTTTTCATTGTTGTAAGTCGAGCTGGGCCCTTTGATCCCCACGTCGTCAATGAACACCCCTGCATACTCAGGGATCTCTTCCGCCAACACATGCACCATCACCCGCTGATACTCGGCGGGCGAGTTGGTAGCGCCTTGGGGCAGGCGAGTAAGCTGAACTGGGCCCATTGGGGTCATCATGGTGGTAAGTTGTCGTGACTCTTCCGCGAGCTCTCGCTGATCGAAACCTCCGTACACGTCAGCGAGTCCCAAGCACGCTCGGCCAGTGAAGTCTTCTATGAATTCTTCAATGACTGGCGGGTAGCCAGCGTCCCGAATGGTAACCGCATTTAGCGGCTGCAAATCGTGGACGATCCGGTACTTACCATCCTTTTTCGCCACCACGAACCAGCGTCCTGAATAGGCTGACGTTGACCGTTCATAGAGCCCTTCCTCCATTCTGGCTTTAAAGGTCTCAATGATTTTGTCACGAGCGGCAAGGGGGATAGGCAAGGCGGGCTGTCGCCATGGCGTGTGGGGAACCACAGGGATTTTATACGGGTCCCCGTACGTACGCTTTAGTTTTCCTCGCTCCGTTCCGTCAAAGGCTAATGCCCTTTCTCGCAGGCGTAGGACATTTAGGACGAGGTTCTTTTCGTCAACAGTAAGCCATCCCTCAGGTCCGAAGTCCATGAGGGCTAACCTTTCTTCAGTAAGCTTCCCTCCTGCCTCAAACTTGGGCATCTTGGGCGTAAGGGGCGTCCCGTAAGGGTCCCGGGACAGTGGAGGGCGACGTAACGGAGGGTTGTCGGTTGGAGGGAGCGCAATCGGAACAGGTAGGACTTTTTTGCCTACGGGTTTATACTTAGTGTTTACTTCGTAGATTACCGCATTGTAGCTTTCGGGATCGCCGTTCTGGACGGCCTCAGCGAGTTCCTTCTGTGCGCGCGGCGAGAGTCCTCGTCCCAGGAGCTCCACCGTTCCGGCCGCGTACAAGTAGCTTCCTTTGTGAGTGACCTCAATCTCTTCTTCTTTTTCTGAGTCGCTGACATGGGTAGTGCCACTTTCACTCCCAGTTTTGCTGGAGCTGGATGCACTCCGCCATTCTTTTCCACGCTGCCCTGCCGGGTGCGAGGGCACCTTCGTTCGCCACAACTTAATTTTCTTCCGGGCCGATTCCTCCTCCTCACTGCTCTCCGATCCTTCCCAGACGACCTCGACTCCTCCTTTGCGGAGCTTGATCACTTCCCCTGGCGTGTAGGTGCCGCGAGGGACAACTATTTTCCTCCATCCTAATGCTTCTTTTACCAGGCTTCCCATAGACAGGTCTTCATCCAGATCGGGTCGAGGCCGTTCCTGCAGGCTCCGGGCTCGCCGTCGCCGAGAGGGTTCGACATATGCTTCTGTCCCGGAGGGTTCGACATCAAGGCTCATGCCCGGAGGCTCTGCGCTTCGCGACGCTCGTGTTCCGCCGTCCTCGCGAGAGTACCGAGAATTCCAGTGAGTGTTTTCCTCTGCCAGAGCCATTCGTTCCTCCTCGTCTGATCCTGCCTGCTGTCTATCGAACCATTTCCTTCGGCGGTCCCAGAGGGCCCACTCAAACCAAGGTTCGACCAAAGCTCGCCCTTCTGCCCGCTCATCCGTTCCGAACTTTGCTTTCCACCAGGTGGACACCTCGTCTTCAGTAGCAGCGCTCTTTTCTTTCTCAGAGTGGGGTTTCGTTTTCCGTCGTTCCTCCTCTTCCGACTGATCAAGGGTCTCGCTTCTTACCAGGCTCCTACTCTCATCGGTAGAGTTGTCTGCCGCTCGTGAGTTTACGCCACCACGAGCGGCCCCTCTTTTCCCGAGCTCCTACTAGCTTCGCTGCTTTCCAGGCTCATTGAACTGCAATTCAGCAGGGTGCGTGCCACGTGCTGGCGGAGTTCCTCAATTTCCCCTTCGTGCTGACCTTGTTCGTCCCTTTTGTTCTCTTCTTCCCTTTGTTCCAGGCGTTCCACGCTTGCCCAGTGCTCCTCAAACCCCTCATATGCCTCGCGTTTTGCTCGGGCTGTGAAAGTCTCACAGGAATCGTCCTGGGTTGAAGGATCCAGGAAGTTTTGGTTAGTTTCGGTTTCTCGGGCAGTTCTGACCATCCTGATTAAGTCGCTAATGGTAAACATGGTCCTTCGCAGTCCCTCGCGAATTCCCTCGAGCCTTGCTTCGCGTTGCAAAGAGGAGGCCCAGATTGCTTCGTTAAATTCTTTCCGTCGGTCCTCATTCTGGAGCGCTTTCTCTACTTCAAACTGAGCGTTGGATCTTGCCGAGGCGTCCCGTTGCCAAGCGACGTAGGTGCTGGCGCTGGCGTCCTTTCCCGGCCTTCCTGCTTCTTCGTCATCCGAGAAGACATACTCCATACCGCCCAGGCCCAATTGCGTATCATTCCTGGGTACGTGGTCTCCATTGGTCCAGCCTTCCGTTTCTACTGATGCCTCGGTGTTTTTGGAAGCCCGCAGCTCGCTCTCTTCTTCGGCAATTTCGTCGTCTCGCCACGCCCCTCTCGCCTTGTCCACGAGTCGCTCCTCGCATGGGGAGTTAGTGACTGGCGGGGTTTCCAGGCTGGTAGGGAGCTCCTCTTCCTCGCCGTCGAGCTCGAGTGATCCTACAAACAGGGGCGGCGACGGTACTGTGGCATAGGAGGGTGGTTCGGAGGCATCTTCGGGGAGCGGAGAGTCCCAAGGGCGCGTGAGTTCATTCGGTGGTGCCCAGTCTCGTCTTTGGTCTTCGCTGAAATTGGCCATTCGCATAATCAGGGTGTCAATATGGCTTAGGCGAGCGTCGAGGTCGTCGTGCTCCAACTCTAGTTCCAATTGCTTTTCCCTCAACACCACCAGCGCGTCCTGGTGCAGCTGGGCCAGGAGCCGCCCGGCGGTGGAGCCTTGGGGGTCTAAGTCGCGACCATTTTCCCGGCGCGGTTCGTTGCTGGGTGGCTCCTCCGAGGGCTCGCGCGCTTCTTCGGCGCCGGCAGCTGACTCGTTCCTTGTTTTTCCAGGATCGTCCTGGTGCGCCTGCGCTCCCCTACTCTCTTCCTGCTCATCCGGGTCCTCGAGACGCATCGTGTGGACCTCAAAGAGTAAGTTGTCCTCTTGCTCGGGGTCCCTTTCGTCGGAGAAGGGAGGCTTATTTGTTCTCTGGTGTCGTTGCTTAGCCTTCTCTTCCCCCATCGCGGAGACGAGCTGGTCCAGGTACTCGAGGTCCGACAGGCTTGCCTCGTCCTCGTCGCCTGACGCATTGCTGCCAACTTCGTGCGCTCTTCGCCTGCCCTCGAACAGGAGGGGGTCGGCAAGGAGCGCGGTAAGCCCTTCTTCGAAGTCTGATCCATAGTACATGATCTCATCGTTGTCCTCGACAGCCCCTAGATCTTCCGACGAGCTAGTGGAATATTTGGGCGAGTAACACCCGTCGTCTGATGGGTCCTCGTCAATTTCGCTCTCCAGGCCTTCATCAAAATTTTCGTTCATGAACTCAATTAGGTTAGTTTCCAGTCCTCTTTCGTTCATCTCCAAGCCGAGCTCGCGAGCCAGCTGACGTTCGGCTTCGAGGGTCAGCGCGGATTCGAATGGAGGCTCCGGGTCGACTTCCCTGGCTTCTTCGTATACTTCGCCGATCTCCATTTCACTAGGTTCGTCTTTTTCCGCTTCTTCCTGCACTTCCCTAGGCGTGTCTTCCAACTGATCGTTTACCCAGTCTTGAAATGAAAATTCAGGGTCATCTGCCCGGCTTGGTTCGTCCTTCGCATCAGTTGACTTCCTTGTTTCTAGCTCCTCATTTTGCCGGCAGGTCGTCAAGACGTCCGGGTCAAAGTTCTGAACGATGGCGGCCGAGAACATCATGGATCCGCACGAGCGAGGCCGGCGCATTTTGTGGGGCACCTCACTGAGAGCGGACGAGGGTTCGGGTGTGTTTTCAGGCGTCCGACTTCGATCCGCCGTCATCAATCTGATCCTTCGTCCGAACAGCACGGTCAGGAACTTGTCGTACTCGTCGCGGAGGAGCTGCGCCCGTTCGATAGCTTCTTCGTCCGAGCAAGCCTCAATCCAGGGGCCGGTTCGCGTGGTGACTATGTCGTTACTCAATATTTGTTGGGTCACTTCTTCTAAAACAGCTTCCTCGGCTACATGCAGCTTGAGCGCATGCTTCATCAAGTCGTCAACTACCGGGTCGGTGGCAGCCTCCGGAGGTGATGGCTGGTCCCCCTGTTCGTGGCAAGTCCCGCTACCGCTCGCCTCAGGACTAGGGGGGTTCTCGGGACTTGCGGGCTGACTTTTAGGTCTCGTAGAGTGGCGTCGCGTTTTACGCCAGCCTCTACCTTTCTTCGCGGGTCGCGGTGCGTCACCTTCCCTTTGGTCAATTGCGGCCGCTTTCTTAACAGCCTTGTTCTTTCCCTTCTGGGCAGCTCCTTCCCTGCTTTTTCTCCACCGAGTCACAGAGGCTCCTCCTTGATAGCGGGGTTCTTCATCATCATGGAGGTGGGATGGCTCCGCTTCGTCAGCAATCGTTGGGTCAGGTGAGTAATCGGGGTGGCAGGCGTATACTGGGATCTTGGCACCATACTCATTGATTCGGGTCCCCGCCACAGGTCGTGGTGGGCTTTCCAGGGTCGCCCGACTACCGCGGGGCTTCGCGCAAGGGCTGTCTGGGCTGAGGGGTCGCTGGCAGACCTGGTGGCTTGTGGGTGCGCACATTATGCAGTACGAGGGCCTCTGGCGACTGAGTTCGCCTCGCCCGTTTTCCAGTTCGACCACTGACGAGTCGTAATCTTTGGCCTCGCCAGGGACATTCGCGAGATACCGGGTCTCATCTTTGGAGGTTACCTCCACCGTTATCTGCCTTCCTCGGTGAGTCATTCTCATTAGCACCGAACCGTCCGCGTGATAAACAAAATTGGCTTCCACTTGTCTTAGGAAATTCTGGCCCAGCAGGATCGGGTTTGTTGATCCTTTCGAGATGAAGAAATGGACGTAGGTAGTTACGCCCCCGATTCTCACAGGGACGTCTTCACTGATACCCATTAGAGTCTCTAGACTACCGCCTGCCATTCTGACCCGGTGAGTCCCGTCAGTGCGTATCGGGAGCCCAAGATGCCTTCTAACGTCATCCTGCATCATACAGATTATGCTGCCGTTGTCTAGCAGCGCTTTGTGAGTTTCGCCGCCGATGTTCACTTTCGCAAAGGCGAGTACCCCGGCATAGTAAGACTTTTTCCTTCCTTCGTACGAGCCCGCATTTACGCAGTTTTCCTTGTTAGTTTCATCTCCCCATCCTACATGGTTGGCTTCTGGCTCGGCCGCCGGCGCTCGTCGCCGCCTACATTCGTTGGCAAACTGTTTGGCTAGTTCGGGTGAGTTGGCGAACACCTCGCTTATGGGAAGGGTGACAGGCTGTCGCAATAGTCGCTCCAGGCTCCCTTTCGGGTCAGCTCTGGATTCAAAGGCTGACTCAAGTTTCGTCTTTGGCGGCTGCCTTCTTTTCGGTACTTCCTGCATTTCGGCATCAGTGTCTCGGTCGGTCAGTTCTCCCCCCTTCGGTACGCCCAGTTCTTCAAAGAGGCTTTCCCGGGGTCGGGGGGCGCGAGTCTTTCGATCTTTGGGAGGTCCTCCGTCGCTGGTGACTGAACGCGTTCGTTTGCCAGCGTTGACATCAAACTCGTCGACCCGGACTGGGGAGGCTTCATAATCTCCTCGCCCTTCTGAGATCTCGGGTGGGTCGTACTCCACCGAGTTCGCATTTACTTCCGTGAACCTAACGTTTTGATCCCGTACAGAGGCTTTTGCGAGGTCTTCTTGCTCACGAACCCATGCTCGCATCCCTCGAGGGTGAGCTCGCCCGGGGATGTACCTCATCCCGTACCTGAGTTTATTTTCTGGGTCTCGTCGAACAATGCCGCTGGCTAGGGCGGCGTCAAGGTCCTTGCATGTATACATTATATGCGGATCGCCGTCTTCGCCGGCGCACCAAAGACAGGTGGGGGGTCGCGGTGGAGCATAGGCGTTCGGGGGGTTGTAGGTGGGCTGGACTCGCGCTCCCCATTGATTCGGGGCCGGAGCGCTGACCGGTGTCGTGTTGGCCCCAGTTGCCACGAAGCTGGCCTCATAGGCCGTCGTATTGGTCTCGTGAGGGGGAGGGTCTCGACGGGGAGCCGGCCAGCGACTCATGTTTGGGTTGGGGTTCTGAGTAGGCGGGAACCCGGCAGGCCTCAAGCCGTTGGAGGCCCCAAACGAATTCCTTCGGGCCCCAAAGGCTTGAGCCGCCGTATTTCCTGCCGCCATCTGTGCTTGGTTGGTAGCCAGCTGAGTTACCGTTACGTTCAGCTCGCTGAACTTCTGTAGTAAGTCTCTTATCCCGGGTTCTTCCTTATGCTCATGTTTTCTCTTTAGTGGCATTCTCATTCTTTCGATCTCTCGGTCAGAGTCGCTGGATCGCGACGATTTCACCGTTTTAGTGGATTTAGTGCTGGCGTGGGAACGAGAGTGGGAGCGTTTCGGGAGGTAGGGTTTGTGCCGGTAAGTCCTCTCGGTCTCGTCCTCGCTCGACGTGAGGCTATCAGAGTCCGATCCCACAATGTCTGAGTCCGACTCCGAATCGGAAGACGCCCACTGACGCTTGCCCCGAATCTTAGACATTTTGCCTCGTTTAGCGAAGCTTGCAAAAATTGCGCGGAGCTCTTTTAGTATATCCTTTACCTCAGGTAAGGAAGCATCATCCTCGTCTTCGTCCACATCACCACCCGTCTTAACCAGCTGACGTGTATCCCTCCGCGAATAGATCATATCGACAATGTCGGTCGGGAGGAGCTTCAGGAAATACCTTGATTCCTCCTGCGGGCTAATGGCTTTCCTTCCCTTCAGGTATGAGGATATCTCCGCGAACTGGAAGTACACCTTACTGATCTTTGAAAGCCTCTCAGGTCTTCCCTTGCGTCGTTGCTTGGCGACAAAGGCTCGAAGGTCGTCGAGGGAGTACTTGTACTTCTCTTCGTCACCGAAGGTATCCTTCATGGATCTCTTAAGTAAGTTCCAGTCCCTGGTCTCGTATCCCGGAAGCTCGCTTATGAGTTGGAGCCAGTCCAGGTCAACGTACATGGGGAGGAATTCGGCCATTTCTCTTTCGGTAAGGTTTCGGGCCCGGTATTCAAGCTCCAGTCGTCGAATAAACCGTGAGACCTTTTCCCCCTTGAACTTTGGCATTTTGATTCGAGGGATCTCACGTTTCCAATTGTTGATAGTTTCGCCATAAATGCGCTCCCCTCGATCAGACAAGAGCGACCTGGTCGTCGACGATGGGGGTCCACTGACATCAGGAGTTTTCGACGACAGCGCCTCAGTTTGTCTGGTCGCTTCGGTGGGATTGACCGGCTGGTCGAAGGGAAGCTCCGCAGCCAGAGAGGCGTACCCTGGTGCCATTGAGTCCGTGGCCACAGGTCGAGAGGCGGAGGGGGTAGGGGTCTTACTTCGGTCCATTTTGGATAGAGGAGGGGTTATGGATAGGTAGTGGGTTATAAAGGATGGAAAGATGGTTTTTTAACTTGTTCGTTGCGACCGTCGGGAGAGTCGAGAAAAGTCGAGGAGAGTCGAGTCGAGGGAAGTCGAGAAAAGTCGAGGAGAGTCGAGCGCGTCGAAGAGATCGGTGAAGCTTCTGGAGAGCTTAAGAGAGGTGAGAGAGGCGATCGAGTCGAGTACGTGGCTTAAGAGTCGGAGGTGAGTTTGAAGTCGAAAGGAGGTCGAAGTCGCCGGGAAGAGTTGGTTAGGGGCTTAAGAATTCGTTTGACTGCGAATCAAGAGGATTCGAGAGTTCGAGTTGGGGTAGGGTCACCAGATATAGTGGGTCGGGACGAGGGGATTTTACTTTCCAGAGTATTTCACAGGAAAAGT